>PITA01020333.1:0-35188 GCA_004023965.1 Spilogale gracilis
TGGATGTGAAGGTTGTCGGGGACCTTAAGTTACGTGCTGTTGCAGATCGAACCTTTTCATCTTTGAGATGGAGCAGGAACTACAGCTGGGGCATAGAATAAAAATAGAACTTCTTCCAGAGGGAAAATGAGCGAAGGCAGTGGTTTTGTGTTCCCGCTTTTGGAGTACCAAAATCCCAGGCACCGACCCCATATTATCTCACTTAACCTTCCTGTTGCTCCCATGCGTTGCTGTAGAATCCCGCTTCTTTTATCATCCCCGTGCAGATGAGAAAAACCGCTCCGGGATGTGTGTGGGCTTGTCCATGGCCACCAGCTGGGAGGTCTGGGGGTTCTCGTTCATGCTTGCTTTTCCCTGAAGTCCTTCCTGTTCCCGCTCATATCTGCCTGTCTCCCAATGCACTGCTTGGTTCCACTACTGCGCTCAGCACTTTATTTCACTCAGTACTGTGTTTTTATTTGTTTTATTTTTATTTTTTTAAAGTTCTTATTTATTTGAGATAGAGAGAGGGAACACAAGCAGGGGGAGCAGCAGAGGGAGAGGGAGAAGCAGACTTCCGGCTGAGCAGGGAGCCCAGTGTGGGACTCCATCCCAGGGCGCTGGGATCATGACCTGAGCCGAAGGCAGCTGCTTCCCTGAGTGAGCCACCCAGGCGCCCCTGCACTCAGTACTTCAAACTGGTACCTAGTAAACAGATTTGCCAGAACCTCTTCCACCTTCCTTTTTTTTTTTTCCTATTTAAACTTATATCGATGTCGTCATGTTTGTGTTTACTTTGATACCCTTTGGAAGCAGTTTTTTCTTTAGCATTGGTCTGCGGGAACCCATGCACTTTTCCCGATTCCTTGCAGTGTCCCCTTGCCTAGTGGCGAGGGGTTCACCCACCGGGGCTCTGCTGTCAGGATCACGAAGCCGGTCGAGGGGTTGTCTGTCCCAACGCGGGGCCGGCGGAAGTGCCGCTGCTCTGACTGCATCGTGATTGTCCCAGCAGCAACATCAGACTCAATCATTCGTGCTAGAAAGGCAGAATCAGCTGTTTTGCCCAAATGTCTTTCTGATTCGTGTTTAACTGCTTTTCTGCTTGAAAATGCTGCTGCCGTCAGGATTTTTTCCTTGTCTAAATGAAGGTGCTGCACAGACGGTCATGATTGGCAGGTCCTTGTCTGCATAAGTGAAAGCCCTCCCCGTGTTGTCGTTCCTATACAGGTTCGAAAATCTAGAAGGTAAAGAGAGAGAACGGAGTCTGACTCGTGGTGCGTGGCTGGGTAAGAACGTTCATATTTCAGATCTGAGAGATGTAAATATTTGACTTGATATAATGTGACCGTACATTCTTCACTACTGATTATTTAAACCTTCTGCTGAGCGCTTAGACAGATGGTCTTTTGAGCAGTGAACTCCTTTGAATACAGCAAGATGCCATGTGGTAAACTGATGAAGTGGCATTATTAATAAATATTTTAAGCAGTGAAGAAAAAAAAAAAACCCAAGTAAGAGTGGGTGGCTGCTGATTAGAAAAATCTAAACTCCATCTTCTGAGGGCTGGGAGTATAATGCCTTTCCAGGCATTTTCAGCGTCTCTTCTCCATTTCTGCAAAGCAGTGCGGAAAAAAGGAGATCGCTGTCACAGTTTCCATCATCAAGCTGAATTTACTAAGACTGTGCCTGTGTGTGGCTGGGCTTCAGGGTGATTGAGAGTGCCCCTCCCTCCTTGCTGGTCATTGTCATCTGAGGGAGCACTGATGCAGGGAATCGGCAGGATATATAAAAACAAGACAAAAACAGTCAAAAATGGCCTGGGTGGCTCAGTGGGCTAAGTGTCAGACTCTTGACTCCAGCTCAGATCATGATCTCGGGGTCGTGAGATGGAGCCCCATGTGGGCTCTACGCTCAGTGGGGAGTCTTCTCTTCTCTCCAGTACCTCTGCTCCCGCTCTCTTGCCCTCTCTCTCCAAAATAAATAGGTAAAATATTTTTAAAAAGAAGAGAAATAATATTGACCATTATTTTTGTATGTTTCACTTTGAAATGTAAATTGGATCAGCAGATTTTCAGTCAAAAAAGGCTGAGTGTTCCATGCTGTGTGTGTGCCTTAAGCTCCCCAGAATTTTAGGCATATTAACAGTACCTCACTGATTAGTAATCAGGAAGAAAAAAGTGTCCCGCTTAAGTGCACTTTCCCAGTCATGGACATTCTCATCCAAGACTCTTCCCACCTAGATGTTTGACGATGTCTGAGACCTCTCACACCCAGCCGGCTTCCACAGTCCTTCTCAGTAACCCTCCCTCTGAACTGCTTGCACTCAGACATGGTCGGCTTTAATTCTGGCTACTTTTCCACAGACATGAGGAGTTTGCTTTCAAATCTCTCCCTTCGGGAAGAAGTAGAAAAAGGCCCTAACAAGAGTGAAACAGCAGTTAAGGAGCATGAGGCTGTGAGACTGGAAATCTTTGCAATGGAGCCTTCAGAAAAAGAGGGGGCATCAGAGGGTCCCCTATGTCGGCTGGGAGGGAGGGAGACGTGAGATGTGCCAGGCAGGTTGGATGTGGGGGGGACAGCAGGGAGGAGATTTTACTGGCTGCCCTTGACACGTGTGCCTGGGTGATGGGGGTTTTGTCACAGCTCTTGGGGCAGAGACGCGTGCCGTGGGGAGGGAAGCATGCTGGTCGTGCAGGCCCGATGACATTAAGCTCAGAAAATCCAACCCATTTCCATTTGGCCTGCGAATCCCGGGCAGTGTTTGAAAATGTCTTCTGTTTCCCATACTCTTTCTTGAGGAACCCCCTTTGGTTTTATTGTGAAGCATCTTCAGATTCTATCCTTTGTCGCTCTGGTCATGTACCGGCTGCTTGGTATTTGCAGAGGTTCGTGCCCCTTGATATGGCAGATATGGCTTTCCACTGTACACATGTTTTCCCCGGCTCTTTGTGGACCTCGATCTTTCTGCTCTGGTGCCTTTGCACACACTGGTCGCAGTCAGCGCCCCTCTCATCGGCCTGGGTGACGTGGCTCGCCTTCCAGGAGTTGGCTGGAATGCCGTCCCATTGTGATGGGTCCCATCCACACCCTGAGCCTTCACTGTCCCCGTTCAGGCAAGCTGGGCTCCTGTGGGATTGTGTGCAGTTACGTGATGACCATACTGTCGGGAGGCCTGTGCCCCTCTCCCTGGGGTTCTCCTGAGGCTAAGTACATGTTACCTGCCTTCCAGTAGGTTCATGGTCAGTGTTTGTTGAAATAATACATGAAGTATATTTATGGAGCTCATCATTGTTTGGGGTTATAAAACAAATGTTTTGTCTGTGAGTCTTAATGATGTGGGAAGGTAAGTGGCAAACAATAGGATATTCTGCATTTCAAGCTAATTATGAGCTGAGGAAAGGGTATGTGGGGCTAGGAAGCAGACTGAGGTGATGAATGAATGAGCTTGGTTGTAGTCTCTGCGAAGTTTCCCTCGGGAGGAGGGTGGCTCTTCGTATTTGCTTATCGTACCAGACCTTAAGCTCGTGAGCCTCCTAATAAAGGCAGCCACAGAGCCGCAGAAGGAAACCATCCAGTTCTCGACTCTGTGGTTTGCAGAATTCGTGAGAACCCTTGTGAGTTGGGCTCTGCCTTCAGCCTATGCCTGATTACTATAGCTGTATTCATACTAATATTTATTTTCCTTTTGCTTGAGTGGTGACTCTGTCAAAAAGCTTGTCTGTAAGCAGTGGATTATGTAATTCTCTAGAAAATTGGCTTTCTACTTACTCTTAGGATTAGCATTTGGACAGGATGGGAGTCACGTTTTGGGACGGCCCATGGCGGGTCAGACCCTGCTGGGCCATTCTGCGGCCTTTGCGGGGCACAGGTGTTCAGCCAGGCCCCGCGAGCCGAGCTGCCCCTGACCTTGTCACGGATTCACGGTTGGCCACGGCTCTGCGGGGCCAGGGGGGCGGGTCTCTTCCAGATCTTCGTGTTTCGGAGAAAATTGCATGAAGACTGAAGAATTTAGAAAGAAAATATGTATCTGGGTCAGATAGCTTTGGCTCATCACTTATGCAGAGGAATTGCTTCACTGAGCACTGGAGAGGGCCTCGAAGAAACTCTCTGTGAACAACGCGGGTTTTGGAGGATGTCCTAAGGCTGGTGCTCTTTTCCTAGATCAGTCGTTTTCAAAGTTTGCACTTTTGATCACTCTGCCTGTGCCCTCTCCCCGCCAAAGTGGTCCTCAGGACACAGTTTGAACAGCAGGAAAATGGTGGTTCTGGAAACTTGTGTGACTAGAGTGAGACCCGGGTTGTTCCGTCCCTGGGGATCACCTAGTAGTCTCACGTCACCGCCCCGCATCACGCATGCCATGGTCAGTTAGACAGGACTTTGCTTACACCGGCTGTGATCGCCTGTCTGTTATTTATTCTAGCTGTGTGTCCTTCTAGAAGAATCTGGTTTTGGGGGATGTGAGTAGGAAGAAGGTGGGGCAAAAGTTTGCTCTATTTATTACTTACTTACAATTTTATTTATTTGGAGAATGTATACACGTGGCCCAGAAGCATATTTGGTGGACTGTCCCCCCCTCCCACCCTCTGCCTGCCGGCCACATCCCCGCGTCACAGCAGCTGGCGCTAGGGGCACCGCAGGAACTGTGCCCCAGGTGCCTCCTGCATTTCAAGCAGATACTGATCGTCTCCGTTTTTGGTCCTAAACTGGTAGCCTACATGTGATACTTTGCATCTCTAAGTGGACTGTGACTGTTTCTTAACTTCTTTAGCTTTCCATGAAAAATAAGCTGATTCGGCCTGTGTTGGCCTTCTACATCAACCTTCTACACGGCTGAGGAAAGGGTTGGCGAGCCCAGGGCGGCTTATTTCTCGGCAGGAGGCCCCGCTCTCCTCAGAAGTGTGAGCTGGTCTTGATGCCCAAACCCTCCGGCCTCCTTCCATAAGCAGACTGACGGCCTGTGGCTTCTCGTCACCACCCCACCTCCTCCAAGACCAAGCAGGCAAACAGTAACGAAGAACAAGCCAAACAAAACCCCTCAAGTCCAGTAAACCGTTCTTGACTAACCAGAATTTGTACTCTCCTTTTCTCCATTTGCTCAGAAAGTGTGTGATTCTCTGGCAAACTCCCAGAATGTTCCAGACAATTTTTCCCCCATTGCCCCTGCTTCTGGGGGCGTTGGAGAATGCCTCCCATATAGTGGGTCGTTACCTCTCTTCTGGCTGCGCTCCCCCCGCCCCTCCCCCGACTATGCCGGTCTGTTGTCTAAACTTAACCATTTAACTTCATATGGTCTTGCATTGTTCTTTGACTCTCCACAACCAGATTGTGATCTTGAGGACAGGGGCCCCCTTTCATACTCTTGTATACCCCATATTTTAAGGTAGGGCAATTTTAGGGTAGAAGTTCTCACTGAACCTTTACCGAATGAGAGTTATGTGAATTCAGTCTCCTATCTCTAATCTCCTAGACGTGAGTCTCCCTCAGCTTCCTTGTTTAACGTCTCCAGACCCTACTTCATAGTTCCTTCCAGCCACGGGCTCTTATTCCTCTCCGCTGACGTGCTCAGGCTGCTTGCTCTTCCTGTTTACTTGTGTCGGGCGTCACATTCATTCACGTTTCAGCAAACGGTGCAGACCCCTGTGTTGGTTATTGTCAACTCAGCGAGGCTGTGGGCACTCAGTTATGCAGTCAAGCACACTGATCTAGGCGTTGCTGGGGAGGTATTTTGCAGCTGTGACTAACTTCCACAATTGGTTGACTTTAAATAAAGGAGACATCTGAGTGGGCCTCATCTAATCAGTTGAGTCAAAGGAGAGAGTCTGGGTGGGCCTTGTCCAATCAGTTGAGAAGCTTTAACAGCAAACCTGAGGTGGACTGTAGCCTCAGCTCTTGTCTGAGAGCTTCCAGGCTATTCTCTGCCCCCACAGTTGAGTAAACCAGTTCCTTGCCTCTCTCCCTCCTCTTCCCCACCTCTCTCCTCTACTCCCTGTACACACGTATATAAACACACATTACTGCATCTGTGTCTTTGGTAGAATCCTGACTTATCTGATGACACTTCTAATGACAATATTTTAGGAAATACCCACTCTTGCTATTTTCCTGGTTGACAGTTGATGTTGACTTCCCATGCCTGCAAAAGCTCACAGCACGAATATGAAACACAGAGCCCTAAACCTCGGACTTTAAGCTCCCTTTCCATCCTTGTTCACTTCTGTCTCTTGAGAGCCCTGGTTCTTTATGTTATAGCTACCCGAAACCCTGCCACTTCCTTGTGCTCTCTTGTGCCTTAATTTTGTCCATTGTTCCTTGTACCTGTGATGCCCTTCCCTCTCCACCGGGAAGCCTTCTGCTCCTCTTTTAGGGTCTGACCTAGGTACCATTCCTTCTGAGAAGCCATCCTGACCAGCCCCACATCAGAGAGTTGGCCGTTTCTCGATGATTCCATAGCATTACGCAGTTCTGACTTTTCTTCATGTTTTAATTTTCTGCACGTCTCCTTCCTTTTACTAGAATGTGTGCTGCTTTCAGGGACTGAGATTTTGTCCTCCACAATGCCCGGTGCCTCACACAATGTGAGGGCCTCAGTAAATGAATGAAATGAACTGTGTTCATTACTGTACTACTTTGCATACGTTGGGAGGAGGGCTGCATTTGTTTTCCCACGCCGAGTAGGTTGAAGCATGTGATCACACCCGCATCGCCTCTCGAAGCCAAATGCTGTGTGGTCAGTGTCCTTGATGGCCAGCTGCGGAGTCTCTGCTAAACCTTCTCCTAGGCGGGCCGGGAAGCTCCCTGAGTGTATCGACTCTTACAGAGGAGGCATGGGCTATAAAAACCCTTCCTGAAAAGTAGATGAAAAATGGTAAGTCCACAAGAGTAGACACTGCTGAATCACAGTGGCCTTTCAGAGTTTCCTTTCCCTTTTCCAGGCCATAGAGAAGTCTTTTACGAAGACCTGAGGTATTTTTTCAGGTGAGAGGGGCATTTTTGTAGGCAAAAAGTAAGGTTATGCCGTGAATCCAGCTGGCTGCCAATAGCCTGGGGAAGAGGGGCAAAATGCAGGTTTTCTATCTAGTCTTTCCATCAGGCCAGTGCATTGTTTTGTATCTAAATCTCTGTAGTTTCCTTTAGCCTGGAGCTAGAGGCAGGGCTCTGGGGCTGCTGGAAGATAAAAATGGCATTTTTGTTTTTTGTGATGTGAGTGTTCCTTCCAGAGTTTGAGGTATGATGGCAACATGGTTGCTGATGGTGTTCTTAGGGGTAACACCAGAAGGAGGAGGGCAACTTCTGCTCATTTGTAAACAGTTTACTGAACTGAAATGTCTCGTGAATTTGCATTGTAACTCTAGCTCTTAAAGGAAGCCAGCAATGATTTATTAAAGCAGCAATATAGATCTGTACTGACGCAGAAAGAAGTCATTGTTACTGTAATTAAAAAAAAGTTGTA
Source organism: Spilogale gracilis (assembly GCA_004023965.1). Classification (NCBI taxonomy): domain Eukaryota; kingdom Metazoa; phylum Chordata; class Mammalia; order Carnivora; family Mephitidae; genus Spilogale; species Spilogale gracilis. The sequence goes on from PITA01020333.1 coordinate 7,430, forward strand.
GAATAATATTGTAGCTAGAGTATGGTGTAAATTGCACTGGAAACACTTAGATAATTATACGAGGATTAGAAAACTGGAAGGCACCGCATGCTCTCTCTTTATATGTATGTATAAGTGTGATAAATATAGCTAATTATTAAGTTGTTAAATTATTATTAAGCTCTTAATAATATTAAGAACATTTTTGTTTATTTCTCGACAGTTTGAATTCTTTAAAAACAATTACCCTGCTTTCTCGGAATAAAAAGCCATTAGTGACTTTTCAGTTTTTTGGTAGCGAAAACAATCCAAGGACCAGGTTAGAACAAATAGGTGTAAATCACAGCTTCTGTTAAGGGTGGTGATATTATGTAGGAATGACTCCTTTTTCTGCCTTTCTCTATCTTTGTGAAGGTAAGTAGCTTGCTTTTCTAGGTAAATAAAAACAGAGCCAGCCATGGTTCTCCCTGGGCACGGAGATCCCCACACAGAGCCTTTGAGATCATTTGAGTCAGGCGCTTTGACATTTTCTAAATCACATAATGAAAATAAGAAATGTGAAAAAAATAAATAAAAGAAATGTGTATGAGAAGAAGTTAGACATCCCTCACCAAACGCATGCTGTTTGTGGAAGAAATTTATGTCCCTGGGCAGGTTGCCTTTCAGCTTCTCAATGTTCCAGTACAAGGAACGTTGGAACCATTTATGCCTATCTAAAGGCCCGCCTAGTAGGCTGGTCAAAATCATTAGGCTTCCAAGTGGCTGTCAGGGCACTCGTAATTTTCAGGCACTCTTGCAGATGGAAATACCTTGCTTTAATACGGGCTTGGCGGCTCCGGTGGCTTCTGATTTTTTTTCTCAGGAAACAGAGGTATGAAAAGGAGCCAACAGTCTTGGGTCTTTCCTGTTCACAAAAGGGGAAACCCTGATAACACCTTTCCAAAGAATTCACATGTTCAAGTCCCAGTGTAGTGGGCTTTATCCCAGCATGAAGGGAGTTCCCTGCCTTAGCAAAAATGAGCTTGGGGTGGAGGGGCGGTCTGTTTTGGGACCTCTTCTGATTGAGAGAAAAGCATCAGGCACTTAGGTGCTTATTTATTCCTTTTCCTGCCAGAAAAGTTGGTACTGTTACTCTGGGTGTTAGATGTCTTTCATTTGATGATGAAATAGGTGACCCAGGGGGCAGAGAGCGCAACCTTCCTGACCCTTTCCTTTCTTTCTACCATCACATTCCTGCACTACTTTCACCAAATTTGTCTTTATTACAGCAGATACTCTTTTTGAGAGATAAGGATCATTATTGTCATTTAAACACATTTATATTCGAAAGTCTTTACAACCATTAGGTCATATAATGCATTCCCTATACCCAAGGGTGTCCCAGAGCATGGAAAGAGTTCAGTGCCTAGTCCCTGTATACGAGCATGAAACCTTCATTTTTGTATCGGGGAAAAAAAAAGGATTTATGTTGGGGGGGGGGTTACGTAAGCACACACACATGCTTTTCTGTATACCGTGCGTAGGCCCGTGTCTAAAGTGTTTATTCTGAAAATATTAATGGCAATGTCATAAACTCCAGTCTTAGTTCTTTTAGATCATGACAAAAAATCTTTCACTAAATCTCTCAGATTACGTTTGTGGGCATTACATTCTTCTATGTCTAATCTGACGGGTAAAAACACAGGTGATTCTGACTCGGCCCTGTGTCGCTCCGTCCCACAGCCTCGGGACCACAGGCTTCCCTCTTGCTGGCTCATGCTGGACAGATCCCGCTCAGAGACAGACATAGCTCGTACATGGTAAGCCTTCGGGAGGAGCACAGACTTAGGAAATTTGCTTAAAATAACATCTTGAAGATTCTTGGACAGCTTAGCTGTTTTGCTATGGCTGAGGGAGTCAGTAGGTCGCGGGGTGTGATTTTTGTCGAGTGCAAATACCGATGTACGGACAAGGCTGTTTGCATAGCCTTAGGGTGCAATGTCCGTGCGCACGAGTGATGGGCGGTTCCTCTTGGGGTCCACGGGCCTCCTGGCTCCCCAGAGGTGGGCAGACCCAACCTGCCTGGAGCTCCCTTGAGCTTTTACTAGTCGTGTGATCTTGGCTACTGGCATACACGACCATTTTATGAATTAAATGAGATAATCTAAATGCAAACGCCCAGCCGGTGCCTAGTCCGCAAAGGACCTGAGGTCATTGAATTTTCCTTTTTCTGTCCCTCTGTGGGGTTTGGCCCAAGCTCTTTGAGTTTCGTCTCTGGCTTCCTGGATAATGAGAAAAGAGGTGGGTTGGAGTCAGGCTGTGGAGGGGTCCTGAGGAGAAACTGGCCTCTTATTCTGTGTGTGAGGGAAATGAGTAAAGGTTTTCGATGGTCCTGATCAGACATGCTTTAGGAAGGTCATTGTGGTAGCGTGTTTAAGATTACAGTCGGATCCGTTATGAGAACTTTATGATGAGATAACTTCACACTGTGTGTAAGGGAGCTTCCTCAAGGGTGCACTTAGCAGACAGGGAACCGTTGTATGATCAGCCCAGCTGAGAACGAATAATTCCTTACAGATGAAATGCCCGCATTTCCAGGTACGCCATAGATACCCCTTGGCCTGTAGGCAGGGGAGGGAATTACATTACTGCCATATCTCTATTTATGTCGGGTGTTTCTGAAATGATTTTATTGCCGATTAACTATGAAATGAAATTTGCGTTTTTCAGGCAGTAGAGAAATTACCCAAGAGCCCAGAGAGACTTTTCCCAAGGTTATGCAAGTAGGTGGTGGCAATCGGGGCTATTTATACTGCTCATGATAATTTTAAATTATTGCATCCCTAACTACGAATGCTAACTATTCCGAGGACATTTTTGTCTATCAGATGCATTGTGATAAAAAAGGAATGAAACTGTTTTGTCTCTTCTGGTCGGGGTCTGCGTAGGTATTTTTAAATAAAGGACAGAGAAAGAGAGATTTGAGGCTCAGCTGAAGACTCCACATTCCTTCCCTGCCTCGCTGGCTTTCTGTGTATCTGTGGGATCAAGGCCACCCTTGCCTCTGGGTCATGGCCGGGGCTCTGCTTTGAAAGAGAACCCTGCTCCCCGGGACAGCCTGTTTCTACGCGTGTGCCGATGACCAGCATTAGGTTAGTGCTGATGTGATTTTCTTTCAGTTTCTTTCTTTTTGTAAAAATATCAGTAAAAAGCATTAGATAAAGTCGATGGGAGCTCAAGTCCAGGTTTAACAAACACTTATTATGTAAGCATCATTACACTGTGTGGACTTACTATCTTAACTTGCAGGTGCAAATGCTGGCAAGAAAGTGATTTAGGATTTGTCGAGTGTCAATAAACCTGAGGTTTTAAGAGGAAAAAAAAATCACTATTCAGTCTCATCTGCTCAAGACAGCCTGGGTGGCACGTGGAACTCAGAATGCAGGAAACCCATAGATCTCCGTGTTACAGGTTTTCGCATTTTCCTTCTTTCTTTCCTTTTTTTTTCCCTAAAGATTTGTTTACTTGAGAGGAGAGCATGCACGCATGTGTCCAACGGCGAGCAGGGGTGGGAGACAGAGGGAGAGGGAGAGACAGTCTCAAGCAGACTCGGGGCATGACTGAGCCTGGAGCCTGACTCGGGGCTCGATCCCACAACCCTGAGGTCATGACCTAAGCCGAAACCAGGAGTCAGACGTTGAACCGATGGAGGCATCCAGGTGTCCCCGGGTGTTGAGTCTTATCGTCAAAAGTATTTCTGTTCTGTATGTCTCCTGGACTCTAGAGCTGTGTTCTTGTTGAAAGTAGTAAAACTTTAGCAAGTGGCAAGCCCAGAGATGAACCTTGGAGAACTCGGTGTCATGTCACGCGCACATTGGGTGCTACGGGAGTGTTAAGGCGCCTCATGAAAGCAGCAGGTGTTGCTTTTTAGATTTTATCAGCCTGCTCCACGGAATGGACCCCGGTCCCTCCTCCCGCCCTCCACACACCCCTGCTTGTCTGACCCCTTCCTCTGTTTCTCAGCAGTTTCCCTCCTGCATTTCCCCCTAGTTGCTCCTCCTGCTTCCTTTCCTTCCTTCCTCCCCTTTCTCTGACAAGTCTGTAAACCGCCAGAGACCCCCACTCGCCTTCACCCTCCTGCTCCTCTCCTGCCCGACCTCAGGGCCCTGGGCCTGTGGGTTGCTGTCCCCCGAGCAGGAGCAGGCAGCGCGTGGTCGAGCCACGCTGTGAAGGTGTGGGAGGACACTGGGGGCGACTGACTGGAAAGGGCCACTGCATTGCGGTCTGGCTTTCTTATTTGGTGCTTTTGATCTGACCTGGTCACTTCGAGAGCAGAGGGCCTGGCCTGTGGGCTGTGCAGCACCGGCCTTGGTCTTGGGTACCTCACTGATAGCCCCCCCCCAACCAGTATGGTGTCCAGTTTCTGTCTGGGCCTCCTAGTCTGTACACAAGTCAGATTCAGTAACAGAACCTGCGGCTTTGAGCTCACAGGAGCCAGTTCTGGTTGCCTTCTGCCCTGAGTGTGTGGCCCTTAGACCCCCGGTGCACTAAGGCCAGCCCGGGTGCAGCTCCGAGCCGCCCAGCTCTACTTCTAGAAGGCCTGCTGATCAGGTCAGAATCTGCCCGGTGATGGGCACACAGCCTTTCCAAGATCATGGGTTAAGGGCAGGACCATGTGGGCCCAGATCCACTCTGTCATTGATGGAACGGTGCTCTCCTAAAAGATGCAGGAGTGGGGATCTCTTCCCAGGCCCTCCCCCATCCTTGTGGTTACACTCGGGGCATAGCTGGACTCTTAAGTTAGCAACTATTGGCCTCTTGCCTCTTCTGTAAAATGAAGAATTTACACTGAGTGCTTTTGCATCGTCTGGTCTCACCTTTGAGTGGCTCCTAAATCTCAACACTTCTCTCACTTGGAAGGACTCCTTCATTTGAATTCCTTGGACCCTTGCCTAAGGACCCAGCTAGTCACTAGGGACAGAGAAGACTCCCAGGCAGGTTCCTAGCCCAGGGGGCTTCATTTGTCAGATTAGCCTGAGGGGCTGAGCTGCTTTACTAACAGTGACACGTATGATGAACGTGGTGGAGGGCTGGAGACCGTAGGTAGGTGAACTTCCGGTTACTCCACAGAGGACACCGAAAGGAGAGGCATTCTCGTTCTGGAGTGCCATAAACAGAATCCATGTGACCCAGAGGTCTCTGGCATCAGCCATCAAAACAATTTTAGGAGGCATTGAAAATAAGGTAGATAGAACTTGTGTCTCTGGAATATTCGTCAGCTGGGCTGAGGAGCTGACAAAAATAGGAAAAAGAACATGGTATCATATATCCTTGCAGACGGAGATGCCAAGGTCACATTTTGCTCTTCCTCCGACTGGTGAGTCAGACGGCTCATGGTGGCTTTCCTGGATGAGTAAACTGTCATTCAGGAGAGGGTCTGAGATCTCTACTCGAAATTCAAGTAACGCCTCTGTACCTTCTTACGGCCAAGGAGGTTGAAACATAGTTTTTCTTATCTTCTCAGTAATATGTGTGAGAGTGTGTGTGCGTGTGTGTGTCTGCACCTTTTTTTATTAGCATGCATAGACAAAGCATTGAACATAGGTTTTGAGATCACATAAAGAAAATGAGCAAAATAAAAGCTCTTAAAGATGACACCGTTCTCTGCAGTGATTCTCTCTGGATAACTCGCCAATGGCAAGATTAGGTACTAAATTTTAGGTGATGCTATTTGATGCCAGTGGCAGAAAGGTTTTAATGGAAAATGGTTGCGGCCCTTCTGGAAAAGGAGTTGTGTAGCGTCACGTAGAACCACACTTTGAAAGAATCAGATCTTGCTAGGACACCAGTCTTTCTTTTACTCAGCGTTACTCTTGGGGTATAAGCCCTTACTGAGGGTCCCTTACTGCCTTCTGCCATGTTGGAGAAGGGAAGGGGGTACTTGCAGGGATCAGAGACCTGGCGGAATGCTCTCACCTGAGCTGTGCTAGAAAGACCCCAACCTGCTGGAGTCTTTGTTGTTCACACCCTCCACAGAGCCGAACGCTGAGCCCAGGTCAGCAGGAGCCCTCATCTGCTTGACCAGTGACTGGCCAGTGGTAGCGCAGAAATACTTGAACTTTGCGCTCCTGCCCTAGACATTACTGAGACGTTGTTGTTTATACAGTTGAGGCTTGAACAATGGGGAGCCTTGGGGAGCCAACCCCCTATGCAGTGGAAAACCCACATAAACTTTTGACTCCTTCCAGAACCTAATACTAATAGCCTCTTGTTGACTAGAAGCCTTACCGATACCATGAATAGTCAGTAGATGGGTTTTGTGTATTCTATGCATTACATCCTATATTCTTACAGTAAAGAAAGCTAGAGGAAAAAAATGTTAAGCAAATAGCAAATTGTAAGAGAAAATACACTCACTGTACTGTATTTTATTGAAATCTGCCCGTTAGTGGAATCCTCACCGTTCAAACCCATGTGCCTCAAGAGTCAGTTGGATTTAGCAGACGTGAACGAGGGCTCGCACCCAGCCTTCGGCCCCGGATGGCGATAGACTTTCTCTAAGAGACTGTCACAGATAGCTTCCATGACGATGATTGCCAGAAGCGTTCTGCCCAGAATATTTTTGTCATTCAGGATGACTTCCGTAGATGAGTAATGGACAAGCTTTAAATATCTTCATGCGAGGTAGAAACGTAGCCTGCAGCACAAGGGTCACGAGGAAAGCCATCACAACCACCTCTGAACTCACGGCATAGTGGGAGCACTGTTTTAAGCTTCACCTGCATACTGTGGTTGGTCCTGTGAGGTCGGCCCTGTTGTTCTCTCAATCCTACAGATGCGAACACCGAGGCTCTCACAGCTCGAGTCTCTTGGCTAAGTCGCGGGCCGAGTGCGTGTGGAGCCGGGATTCTGAGCTCTGTGTCTGAGTCCGCAGCTGCCCTGTGCTGTTTGTGGTTCCCCATGGGTGGCGGGTGCTGAAGTTACAGTCAGGCATTTTTAAGTTCCTGAGGTTGGTGAAGTGTCCCTGGTTGCTTCATGGTTTGGATCTGGGAATTGTGATATGTATTTACGGCGGGAACTGTCAATGCAAGGGGGATTGCTGCTTTTGCTCTTATTAAGCAGCTCTTGTGTTTTGTGGTCACACTTTTAGTTCAGTTACAGACTTGTATGCTTATGAATATTTCTTAATTCTGTTGATCAGAATAGGGTCTGTTCCAAGACCTACAGGACATACTGTAATTACAGATTGCTGGACGCCAGAAATTAACACAGAGTTGATTAGAGCACATTCTTTGGAACATAAACATCTTAAGCCATTATGCTCCCCGGATATCTGGACAAAGGAGAAGTTGGTTTGTAACATTTTAGTCTGTGTCACCTGAACTGTTCTTCTATCAGCCAGCCATCTTACGTTTTTTGTAGACAGACGATCTTTTTATTTATTTCTTTTAAAGTGAAGTCACTCACAGAAATATTACAGTCAGGAGAGAAGAAGGCCCTTCGAGACTTAGAACTTCCAGTTTTTGGGGTTTCTTTTGTTTTTTGAGAATGCCTTCTCATTAATCTGCTTACTGATAATCACTGGTGGTGTAGGCTGTTATTCCAAACAGCTCAATTATTCTGTAGCCTGATTCTTAAGTTTGACTTTTTCTTTGAGAGCCGGGGGCTCTCATGCCTGGCGTCAGATACCGTTGAAGCAGAGTGAAGGACTAGGTCTCCCCAGGCAGGGACAGAGGAGGCCAGAGATTTGTTTGGGTCACTTAGAACTAGAACATGGCCTTGAATGTCTGTGAATTCGTGGGTATTAAATCAGATTCCCTCCAGTCTTCCTTAAAGAGCCTCGTGTATGTGAAAGCCCCTCCGTCCGGGAGACGTTGGTAAGACTGTGCTACTCCAGGATCCCCGCGGCAAAGTCATGTTGTCAGTGGAAGGAGGGGTTGGGGGACGATCGCTGATGTGACCGTAACGTGATTCTTAGGGAGCATTGCATTGGTTTTTCCCTTTTCTTCCTACCATCTCTCAGATCTCAGACCCGCCCTTTGCCTCTGACTGAGCACACAAGTCTGTTCACCCGGTTCCTCCGAGGTCCTCGGCAGCTCTGCCCAGGCAGCCCGTGCACGCACACCGGTGGCCGTGGCTGCTGCCGGACGCTCAGGTGTAAAGGCAGTGGAATCCTCTCCTACTGCAGCTACTGAAAACGTCCCGAAGGACAAAGTCCCTTGAGATGCCAACATTCATAACCTCGATTGAACATTAAGTCTCTTTTATGTGGAGTACACCTCTCTTGTTTTCTGCTTTCTATGGAAACTTTTAGAAGCCCCGATAAAAATGGCGAATAGTATTTTTGTTGTTGCTTTTCAGCATTTAAAGGTACACATCACAAAGCAGCTTGTGGGAAGGAACATTGTGATGATACGGTGCAGAATTCCTTACTACTAAATGAATGTTTGATGCAAACATAACGATTGGCATTTGGACAGTTTTATGGAACAAACCCACATTCAGGAGGCAGTTAAATGTGGTATCTTTGGATGGGCAAAAATTAACATTAGTTAGAAAAGAAAACAAGCATGGGGCGCCTGGGTGGCTCAGTTAGTTAAGCGACTGCCTTCGGCTCAGGTCATGATCCCGGAGACCCGAGATCCAGTCCCACGGCGGGCTCCCTGCTCTGTCTTCTCCCTCTCTCACTCCCCCTGCTTATGTTCCCTTTCTCACTGTGTTTCTTTGTCAAATAAATAAATAAAACCTTTAAGAAAAAACAAAAACAAACAAGCCTAGCAGACGTATTTTTGTTTGTTTCTTCTTTAGAACCTGTGATGAAACTTATAACTGAAGAATTTTTTTTTCTACAAAATTTATTTCTCATTTCGCTTAAACAATTTCTCAACATTTGGCTTGCAGAAAACTGCGAGTTTGGTTTTGTAGTAAAACTGTGTTGCCGATGAAAAGCATTAACATTAGGCTTCTGCTCGCGTCATATTTCAGACGAAAGACATTCTACAATCAAACCAGGAAAATGTGAAAATAGAGATTTATAATGGAAATGTTGATTCGGTTTGAGCTGCAGCCAAGCATTCATGAGGGAAAATTAGATTAAACAGTAAGATGTTTAGAAAGACTTTAAATTATGACAGCTTTAAAAAAACATATGTTGTGGATGTTTCCCAGGCTTTGAGCATGCTCTGTCTGGCAGACTTGTGTAACCTAGCTCCTTGATGTTTCAGCCATTTATTAAATTCCCTTTTATCTTTCTTTGGACTAGTGGACTCAGAACGTACAGCCCGGAGTCTGGTGATTGGGGGCTGTATCTTCCACATTACTCTAGGATCAAAACCTGATGTTGTCAGTAGAGGTAATTCCGTCCTGTCATACTATATTATATTTATGAGCGTAAATTGCCATTTTAAATTGGGAATATAAAGCTACCAGTTACAACTGATTTATTCCATTTGTCAAAGCCTAACAGATACTCTGTGCAACTAATTTATTTTCATATCCTACTCAAGGAGAGAGGGGAAGTGCCTCGGGTTGTAAGGAGCTGGGGGAACATGGTAATGGGAGGGCTCATTGAGTGGCTGGGTCTGACAGGACTTACCCAAAGTGGACATACGGGAGCCTAAGACAGGTCAGGGGTCAGCAGGGATGCCCTGGGCCGTTGGAGCTCCCCCTTCACCGATGTGTGATTTGCAAATACTTTCTCCCATGCCGTGGGGTTGCCTTTTCAGGTCGCTCTTGACGGTGTCCTGTAATACAAAAAAGGTTTTGATTTTGATGAAGTCCAACTTAATCTAGTTTTGCTTTGGATGCTTGTCCTTTTGATGTCCTATCCAAGAAATCATTGGCAAGTCTAGTGCTATGAAGCTTCTGTCCTGTGTTTTTCTCCAATGGATTTTATAGTTTCAGCTCTCATGTGTAGGTCTTTGATCCATTTTGAGTTTATTTTGTATCTGGTGTAAGAGAAGGGTCCAGCTTCGTTCTTTTCGCACATAGATAATCCAGTTGCCCTAGAACCGTTTGTTGGGAAGACTGGCCTTTCCCTCTTGAATAGTCTTAACAGCCATGTCAAAGATCATTTGACCACACATACAGGGATTTATGTCCAGGCTCTCTTTCTGTTGGTCTATATATCTCTCTTTATACCTTACCGCACTATTTTTGAGTACTGTAGCTATGTAGTAAGTTTTGCAGTTGGAATATATGGGACACCTCCAGCTTTGTTCTTCTTTTTCAAGGTCATTTGGTCTACTCAAGGTCCCTTGAGAGTCCATATAAATTTTAGAGTGTATTTTTCTATTTTCACAACACATGTCTTTGGGGTTTGGGTAGGGATCACACTGTGTCTGTAGATTGCTTTGCGTAGAGAATTGACATCTTAACAATACTGAGCCTTCCGACCCGTGCACTCGGGATTTATTTCCATTTGTTGAGTCCATTGCTTTTTAACAGATATTTTTCGATGGCACGGGTATAGCTAGGCAGACTTGTTACTGGATCTTGCTGTGCACCTTTAGATCAATGAGTCCGCCAAGAGTCTCCAAGCTATGATTTCTTTAAATGGAAGTTGTGTGAATGTTAAATGTCGTGTGTCTAGCAGTGTGTGTGTGACACCTTTTCCTTCCTTGTGTGCCTTCCTGCTTACCTTGGATGTCTGGTTGTGCACCAGCTTTGTCCTCTGTGATTTGACCAACGCTTTGCCCATTGTCGCTCACATTTTTAGGCTGAACACTTACCCCAGGATGCCTCCTCCAATTTAAACCCCTTTCTCTGCTTTCTCCTTCAGTTTCCCCATTGCGGACTCTCAGTCCAGCTTCAGGCCAGGGTAAGAGCACGCCAGCTTCTGTAGGGATCAGATTTGCCCGGCCAGCCTCTTCCATCTGTATGCCTGGACCACCTGGGATCCAACACATGGAGAAGTATGGACTTGAATCGGTGGAGTCCATAGGGCCAAAGGGAAGGGGGGGGGTAGTGGCTTTGAAGGGTGACCACTAGCACTGCTTTTGAATCAATGGTTTGATTGCAGCATATGGGTGTATAATGTTCTCTCTTTCCCAGAGTATTTTCCTACCCCATGGATTCCATCCAAAGATGAGCCCATAGCAGGAACACCTGAGGAACTTGTTAAAAACAGTCTAGGGGGCCCAGCCCCAAGCTCACGAGTCAGAGTTCCTAGGAGGGTGGCTAAGGAAGTCATGTTTTGCAACATACTCTCTCAGCCAATTTCCCAGCATCGGGCACTGCTCCACTCTCAGCCCTTGGGGAGCCGTGACCTCATCCCCTCTGGAGCCTCCATCCACAGTGCCACAGCCCACACCTGGACAAGGCTGACGATGCATCAGAGCACCGCACCCCAAGAAGCACGATTTCTTGACCCCGGCCTCACGTCCTCTTTCCTCCTCCAGGGACCTGATTTACCCAGGTCCTCTTTACATTTCTCCTAAAGCCAAAAGACCCAACGCCATTGCCCTCTGCTGCCTCTGAGTTTTTCACAGGGACATGAAGTCTGGGTTTGGTTTGGTTTGGTTTCTTTTCCTGCAGGAATTCTGAGTCTTTGCTTAGCCTTACTTTTCACTATCCCCACCCCCTTGAAAACTGTGCGAAACCGTGAGGCAGGTCAGTATTCCTCATGTGCCCAGATGAACACGGGAGTGGGTTTCCAGTGAGGAGGGATGAGCGTGCGCGGCGTGAGTCAGGATGCACCTGGCGTGATGGTGATTTCAGATGTCACTGTCGGTGTTTATCGCGTCCTTCCGGTGTCTGAGGCATGCACTGAGCGTTTCTCATGCATCGTCGCGTTGACCGCATAACCCCACCTCCTCCTGTAGTCTTCCTCGGCTTGGTGGGGGGACTTCATCTTTCCTGTGAATTAGGCCACAGGTCCCGGAATCATCCTTGACTCCTCTCATTCTCTCATCCTGCCCAGCCTGTCTGGCCGCGAGGTTGCCCATTCTGCCCTTCTCCTCCAGGTCCAGATTCTCCTGTCCAGTACCTGCCTGTTCTCACCACCTTGTTCTAGTTCAAGCATCCCTCATGCTCTCCTCCTCTTTCCACCTTTGCCCTCCACATCCTGTTCCCACTGCAGTAGACAGAAACCTGAGTCAGGTCTCCTCACTGCTTCTCCTGTCCAGAACCTTCCAGGATAAAAACCCACCATGAGATGGCCCCTGCTACCTTTCAGACCTGTTTCTCGGTATCCTAGCTGGTCTTTAAATGCTCCAGGCTAGCTCCCACATCCAGGCGTTGTTTTCCCTGAAGGAACTCTTCACCCATCCCTCCTCTTGGCCACTTGTGTGACTCATGCCATCATCCTCCCCCCCCGCCCCAGTCTTCTGGTTACCCACCTTACCCTTTGGCCATTGCCACACCTATCCCCAGAAGTCCCTAACCTTCTTCATCCTGTCCCTTTATGACCCTGATCTTTGTTAGATTCCATATTTACTTGTTCCTCTGTATATTATTCCATATTTACTTGTTCCTTCTTTATATTCGGTCGCAATATAAACACAGGACTTTTCCTAGTTTGGACATCACTGTATCCCCCATCCTGGAATGGTTCTTGGAAGGTAGGAGGCACCAACAAATACCGTTGAATGTACACATTGCAACCTCTTGTATAGATAATGAAACTGAGATCCCACGGATATAAGAAATTCGCCCAGGGTAAGCACAGTGAGTAAATGAGGAAGCCAGGCTTTACTCTTTGGACCAACACCAGTGTCTGCGTTCTTACTGTCCACATAGGGGCCGTAATTGTGGAATGGAAGGGACAGTTCTGGGGAAGGAACTCCAAGAAGAAAGCCAGAGGTGGGAACGGGTCTGGTGACTGGGGAGACAGCAAGATTTTAAGGATGTTCTTGTAGAATGGAACTAAATTTGGGAAGGACCTTAAGTGATGTATAGTGGGGCTTGAGAAGTTTTGCTTTAAGTTGAAGATAATGGGGCGCCTGGGTGGTTCAGTTGGTTAAGCATCTGACTTTTGGTTTCTGCTCCCGTGACCATCTCAGGGTCAAGGTTGTGGGATCGAGCCTCGCATCGGGCTCCGTGCTCAGTGCGGCAGCTTCCGGAAATTCTCTCTTCATCTCCCCCGCTTCCACTTGTGATCTCTCTCTCTCAAATTAATTGATTTTAAATAATAAAAATAAGTACATTAAAGATAATAGTAACTCCTTCCCCATAAAGTTATTGGAACTAATACTTGGAAAGTCATTAGAAAATACTTAACACGTAGACAGTGCTCGTAAGTGTTACAGTTGAAGGGACCTCTTGCCTGCGGAGCTCACCCAGGCTCCTGTCACCAGAGTAGAAACTTCGTGTGTTTTGGACTCATGTAAATGGTTTCCACAGCGGTCCCAATTTCAGATTTCGTTTGTTTTCGTCAAAACTAACAAATGTGAGTAAGTAAATTGCTTGGCATTCAGCTGTGAAATCTGTAGTGAAGCTATTTCGGTACTTGAGAAAGGGGAAAATAGGAAGATTTCAGAATCATGCATTTAACTTTAGTTTTTATCCTCGAGAATCACGTCTAATGCTCATGGTGCATGAGAATCACCTGCCAGACCCTCTGGGGCAGAATCGTGGGACTAGAGCCCAGGATTCCAGCTAGAACTATTGCAGATAGTCTTGAAAATTGGGACCCACTGGTCAGAACGACCTCCACTTATTAACTCCTTTCTTGGAGAGAAGGAATCCTTACTTTTTGCTCAGAGATTGGTTCCTAAGTTTTGAGAAACCCTTCTAGTCCCCCTCTTTGGTTATGGAGAGACCCAGCCCTGTGCTTTAGGAAAATATCTGTGGCTGACATGTGAAGGGACCTGTAATTGTAAGTAGAGTGAAGGACAGGGCTTTCTTCCTCCAGTCTGGAAGAGCCTTCTGGTTATACCAGAGAGAATTCGGGAAAAACAGGTTGGTTCACCTGCGGTGACCAAAGGGTCAGGGGGAGTTGTGCTTTAATCATCAGGGACGACTCACGCTCAAGTGTGGGAACCAGCACTTCTCTCCCCATTCCCTGGGGTTGGTGGTGAGATGAGGCTTCATGTGGCTCATGACACATTGCCATAACAGGCAGGGAGGTTAGCACAGACCTCTGGTGGCTCGCTCTTGTCTGCCAGAGTCGGCAGCACCTATTTATTTCCCCAGGAGAAAAGAGAAGTCAGGCTTGCAGCCCTCTTCCTCTTGTGGCTGAGGAAAGAAAAGGCTTTTTGTGGGTCTCATTCACCATTGTGTGGTCATGTCCCTTGCTACTCTCTGGTTGTATAGATGTGTAGGCTTTTAATCTTGGCAGCTAGGGGTGGAGGGGAAGGCGCACGACTCTGAACATGACCGTCGCTAAAGCTGGGAACCATCACGTCTTGTCCGTGCTTCTGTGTCCGGCTTGGCACTTAGCAGGTAGATGGATAGTGTTGGCTGCATGGGTATGATGTAGACCGCTGTATGATGAAGCAACTGCCGTTTCAGGGTAGAGGAGTGAGTTGGAGAGGGGAAGAGTCATAGAAGATGGCTTTGAATGCTTTCGATTTTGTCACTTCTAACAGAGGTAGAGAGACTTCCCAAGGGGGGGAGGTGTTATTCTAGCAAAAGCTGCAGGGGTAAGGGCTCAGAGCATGGTCCTGCAGCCCTTTTCAACCATAGTGATATACTTGTGAACCCAAATTGTGCATTTTCCTAATACCGCATTCAAATACAAAGGAGAAAGGGCAGTGACTAACAATGAGGACTTGGGGACCCCAGAAGAAATCCATTTTGCTCCTAACTAGTCATGTGACCTGAGGCAAATCACTTAACATCTGGGCTTATAAAAAGAGATCTTCAGAATCCAGTAGCTCCCCTAAGAACTAATGTTGTGATTGTGAGTCTAAAGCAGAGACTGATGCCCAAAACCTGAGACAGGGCCACCAGGGAGGCAAACTGTCATCATTGGTAGTATTGTGCAAATTTTGATGTTATTCGGTTGTGTGGGATTATGTCCCGTCTATTGCCCTGCCAGGCAAGTGCTTGAGACTCCCTTGAGAGATTCGGGTAACTAGTAGAAGCCCCTTGGGACCGAAATACCACTGGCTAGGGAGCTGGGGGGCGGGGGGTGTCTCCTTCCTCAAGGCCCAGCACCTGCCCTTCAGACTGGTTGTAAGAAGGGCAAAGGGGAGGACCAGGGTCCGGGGAGAGCCTACAGAGATGTGCCATCCCTGAGCACCCCAGTTGTTTCATGCTCAGTGACCCCGCTCGCTTCTAGTGGTGACCCTTCAGACTGACCTCTACCTGCGGGGCACAGCAGGCCTTAAAGCATCCCCTCTTATGAAATCCCCCCTCTTCCTTCTGCATACGTGTGCCCACCTCCTGCATTCTTTCAACACTGTTCCTTCTGGTAAGCTTCAAAGTAGTGGACGTCATACTTTTCTTTCTGCCTCAAGTTCCCACACTTGGATAAGGTTGGCTTCTTTTGGACAAAGTCACTAATTCAGTTTTGTGTTTTTATTCCTAAGTGTTATAGCCATGTGTAAATCGGCGTAGCTGTTAGTTACCAGTAGAAAGGATGAAGCATCCTAGATTCTCGTTCTCATTCTCCTGACTCACTGTATTTTGATTATAGGCAAATTACTTATTTAATTGCCCTAAGGTTTTCTTCTTTCCTTTCTGTTAATTGGGGAGAGAAGTCTCTCTCTAGTCTCTCCAGAGGTTTTCCTAGGATCAAATGGACATAAAAGAGTTTTGAAAATGGCAAATCCCTAAGTAAATAGAATACACATATGTTAATATTTTATGATAAAGGACACAGTATTAGTCAAAGAGATTTTTTAAAAAGATTTATTTATTTATTTGATGGAGAGAAACACAGCCAGAGAGGGAACACAAGCAAGAGTAGTGAGAGAGAGGGAGAAGCAGGCTTCCCACTGAGCAGGGAGCGCGATGTGGGACTCGATCCTGGGACTCCAGGATCATGACCCGAGCCAAAGGCGCCCCAGTCCAACACATTCTTTAGGTCTACCTGTCATCTTCATGAAGCTTATGGTAATACAGATGATTTATTTACTTGCTTATTGACATGAGATCACTTTTCCCTGTTTGATATTCTGCGTATGTCTCAGGACTGATATTCATCGTAATTGCAGTTTCTGGGTCTCTCTCTTATTCATTAACCTAGAAATTCAAAGAAGGTAGTGACTTCCCATGAAAATAAGTTTTAGGGTTTTTTGTGTTATTTTAATAAAAATCTAGTATATCACAGCAGGTGGTCATTCTTTCACTTTTTTTTCTTCAAGGCAAGATCTTGGAGTTAGGAAATTTAAAAAAATACCAACCCAAATTAATTAGCAGGCATTCAAAGTGGTTTAACTCTCCTTTCTTACCTAGCATTGGGTTCAGACTTTGAAAATTCCAAGTCAAGCCTGTTGAGGAAGTTTCCCCTTCACAGCCCTGCAATTCATTCTCTATGCTTAGTGAGATGAAAATGTGTCCATCTCAAAGCAAATACCTTGTAATGAAGGACATTATGGGAAGAACGTTCCTTCGGGATTCATTCCATCGGGACCTCTGGATCTGAGTTTCCAGGGAATATTGTATCCAGCAGTCCTGACTGAGCTTGCCCTACTGCTGCTTAGGACAGTTGTGGATAAAATTAGCCGATGAAAAGCATGAATGAATCCCCCCGTGTCTCTCTGCACTGTTTGCTGACCTCAGCATCTGTGCCGCATGCTTCCTATTTTCCGTGAGGATGGGTCTGCTGGTGGATAGGGATGCCCACTGTGGTAGCTATGAAATCAAGTCTGTCTAACGTCATCTTCTCCCATCAGATCAGTGCTTTATTGATGGCCCAGTCTTCTGGGAAGCGAGGGGGCTTTCTGTCAGTGATGGTCCCTGCCTCCCTGAGCCTCCCTGTGTCTGTCAGTCTTGAGAAGCAGGCCCTGCCGGGGATTGGAGTAGGCAGCCAGCGTGGGGCTCCTGGGAGTGGACGTTACTGTCCTTACGGCCATCTGCGGCACGCTCCTGATGGCGGAATTGGAGGGTGCCAATTCCGGCTCCGCTGGAGGGTGCGAAGCCTACTCCTGGCTTCTCTCCCTCAAAGGCACTGAGAGGCAAAGGCGTGCCATGTCCACTTCTTAATGATCAGTCCAGTGCTTGGATTGCCAGCTCAGGGCAAGGTGTGTCGCTAGTGCTGATCCATAGATTCCGGAGCCGGAAGAACTCCCGAGCTGGAGGTCATAGCATCCCATCAGAAATGCACACTTCTGCGCAGCATGCTGGCGAGGGTCTCACACTCAGTGACGTTGGGGTCCAGGGTCCTGGGTGGGGATGGTGAGTGCAGGGGAGCACAAGGCTGGGGACGCCAGGCCTGTGTTCTGCAGCAGAGTCTGCTTTGGCTGGCCCTCAAGAGGCGTGCTAGAGGGAGCAGAGTCCACCGGGGCTCTCCTCAAGGGCGGGATCAGAGTCTGGAACTCAGCAGAGCTTTCCTTTTCTCAGACTCACTAGCAATTGGGTCTATTTCACTTCCTGCTTCCCCTTGCTCTCTCGGCTCCCAATCCTCAGTGTTTTTGTGTGTGTGTGTGTGTGTTTTTAAGGTTTTATTTATGTATTGACAGCAAGAGAGGGAACACAAGCAAGGGGAGCAGGAGAGGGAGAAGCAGGCTCCCTGCTGAGCAGAGAGCCTGATAGGGAGCTCAATCCCAGGACCCTGGGATCAGGGCCTGAGCCAAAGGCAGATGCTTAACCAACTGAGCCACCCAGGCAGCCCTCCCAATCCTCAATCTCAACTGGGAACAAGCTTTGTTCCTCAGTGAGGGGGAAGGATCATCAGGCAGGACTCGAGAGACAGGAACAAAGCAGTTAACCCATGCTCATCTTGCTTTCTTGTTTGGTCCCACACGACCTGGCTGAGGTGTGTTGGGCAGACACAGGCACCATCGTGCAGGTGAAGCTGAGTCAGGGCGTGCGTGGATGGCTCCAGGGCCCACAGTGAATCATGTCCTCAGGGGGAGACACAATCTTCTCCATTCCAGGTTTTCCAGGCCCTGCTGCCGTGCAGACTCGCAGCGGGTATAGGGCGTATGAACATACATGCAGTGCAAGGTGTTGGCGTTCCAACCACAGAGTCATTTAGCGTGTGGGAATAAAGGGCAGTGTTTTTAGGAATACCTGCTATAAAAAAAACAACATGCACTCCAGTAAATGAATCAGCAGTAGGTACTGCTCACCTGATACAGGTAACCGCTTCCATTGTCCTACTGTGCAACTTTGAGAAGACCGGCGAGCTGATGGTCTTCTCATTGTACATAAGTGAGTCACGGGCGCTGAGTAATATAACATCCCGTGGTTTTACGGACGATTTAAAAAGCCTCTTCCTACTTATTGAATTTAAAGTTAACATGCATGTGAATCTACATGTTCATCATATATAGTTATGTAATCTGGACACCGTAAAAAGTACAAAGAAGAGCAAAAAGCATGCTTAAGCCTACTCACGAGATTTGGACTGAACTCTCATGAGATTTGAGTCTCAAGAATCGTACTGAACTATGATATTTGGACTGAAGTATCACGAGATTTGAGTCTCAAGATTCGTACTGAACTCCCATGATATTTGGACTGAAGTCTCACGAGATTTGAATCTTACCATAGGGACCGAACTCCCGATTACTCCCGCAGTAGGTAATCTCTCTCATCAGGTGAGGGGGCTTCTTTGCAGTACTTTCATGTATATAGTTTTACCATCAGGTTTTGTAGTTGGCTCTTTTCACATTATCCTATGTTGTAAATTCCAACATCATGCATATTCAAAAACCTTTTTTGGACTGTGTATCATATTCCGTTGTATCCTATTACCATGTGAAGCCATCACCCCGGCCACTGGCTTTTATGACTGCTCCAGATTCCTCATTCTTGTAGTTCTGGGGTGAATATCTTTCTGAGTTTGCCCCATGTAGAAGTATGCAGCCAGATGACCGTCTTTATTGGGGTTCAGAGGGAGGTGCTGTCCGCAGCCCGGCAGGCTGTCCGTCCCACCCTGGTCCTCACCTGCACGGAGTGCAATGCGTGTGCGCATGCATGTGGGTAACTTCTGTAACACGCCTGTCGGAAGTGCTGCCCTGTCCTCTTAACTCATGGCTTCTATTACTTATTATGCATGTGTGAATCTTAGGTCCTCAGCTTCTTGAGGATTAGCAAGCTGTCATTCATCCTTACAGCTCCCCAGGAGCCCCCAGCAGCCCCCAGCGAGCAGTACAGTGCCTAGTAGAACTGAATGCGTTTATTTACTGCAGTAACAAAGGCTTTTTTGTATCAGATAATAAACCCCCTAAGCTGTTCAGGGAAACTCAGTATCCTGTAATTCAAATAAACAGGAGAATGATGGGAAGGTGGCTCCAAGTATGCGATTAGTGAATGGCATTTGTTGTGTATTTGCTGCTAAAATTACTATTCTTTAACAATCAAATACTAGACTCTTGTATGGATTGGTGGGGTTTTCTTTTCATGCCCTTTATGCTCAGTTGAAGGGAAGCATCTTCAGGTTTGATGGCTCTTTGGTTTACTTGTTGCATTTTTACAAAGAACCCATCGAAGGTAGCCACCTTGTGTGTTTGAAATTAGTTTTCTCTAGTATTGATTGATGGGAGTTTTAGAGAGCAAGGAGGGACAGAGCTTTGCTCTGCAAGAGTTTTCCTTGTGGACTTAATGGAAAATAATAGAACAAAATGAGAGGATTGGTTCTCTCTGAGGAATGCCACAGGAAGGATCGCAGATGGTATTTTCTCCAGGCTCGAGCCTATCAGGTTTTGAAATGCTCTGGTTCCCTTCTTTGCCACTCAGAGTCACTAAACCTGCATTTAAAGAATAGCACAGATTATTTTCTGTGATTTTTATATGAAAATAACAGAAGGACAGTCTAAATCAGTGGGAACTAGATCAGAATTCTATTTTTCTTTTCTTGTGTTCTCCTAAGACACAAATGCCTCATCTTAAATTATTAATCGGAACGTCTGATTTCCTACTGTGTCATCTGTAATTTGGGGGCCACATCACTGAAAAAATGTAGTAACTAATAACCTCCTGAGGGAAGGAGGTGCGAGCTATCTCTTTTTATCTCTTTCTGATTTAAAAGATTTAATGGAAAACAGTCAATAATACCCACAGCTGTTCTTCTGTCTTCTTGAAAAAAAAAATTCCATGATCAAAATATTCCATTTAACAAAATGGCTCTTTATTTATTCTCTTTTGGACATTAGCTGGCTGGCCGGATAGGGAAAGCAGTTTACTGCCAAGAATTGATTCCTGTTTTTTATCAACACACCAAAACCCAGAAAGTTCCAGATAATCTCATTATCATTTAATAGACTCCCTAAAATAATCTTAAATACAAGTTGTATTGGGAAAGAGGGTCGCATGATTGTTTTGGGTGTTTCCTTCCCCTGAAAGCTTCTGTTTACCTTTTGGGAGAAGCAGCTTAGCTATTAGAGATCAGTTACTACTCTTCCTTCCTGCTGTTACCTGCCTAGAAAGCAGCAACTTAGTTACCTCACATGTTTTGTAAACAAGGCTGTGCTCCTTGGGGAAAGTTTTGTATCCTACTCATTTTAAGGGCTCAACTTTAAGCCAATTCGTTAACATAGATATTTATTCATACCTAAATCAATTTTGTCAGCTAATATTTTTAGAACTTCCCATATAGGAAGGGGAGAGATAAGCACTTTGCATCTACATTTTATTGACTCTTTAGAATAATCCTATGTGATAGATACAGTCATTCCGGTTTTATGGGTAGGAAATTGAGGCTTAGAGAAACAGTGTGTAAATTTGCCATAACCTTAGCTAGCATTTGGTAGATCCTCAATAAATGCCGTGTTCCCATGTGCCGAGACATGTCTGTACCTTCACAGTGCCTGGAGTTTGGAGGAGGTTCGTGACAGGTACATAGGCTGGTATATGTAGATTTGGTATGACGTATGGTAAGGAAGAAGGTATGGGATGCTACTGGAGCCCAGCTGAAGATAAGTTCGAACCAATATCAAGATTTGAGGAGGCTTCCAAGAAACCCAACATAGGGGCTGAGGTCTGACTAATGACACTTGGTAGCAAGGTAGAGGGGAAGAGTCTGCAAGAGTCCTTGGATGGGAGGAGGAGCCTGTGCAGAGCCCCTTGCATAAGAAATTAATTCAGGACTGGGGCACCTGGCTGGCTGTGTCATCCGACTCTTGAATTTGGCTCAGGTCCTGATCTTAGGGTTGTGAGGTTGAGCACCATGTCAGGCTCCATGCTGGGCGTGGAACCTGCTTCAGATTCTCTCTCTGTGTCTCTCTCTCCTTCTCTAAAAGAAAAGAAAAAGAAAATGCACTGGGAATATGGTGTGGAGTTTTAGCAGCTGGAGAAAGGGCCAGGCAACTACTTGTGGGCCAGATCCTAAGTGACTTGCAACCTACCCTAAGGCAGTCAGGTTTTATTGTGACAGAAGGAGGGTTGAAGGGATTTATGATAATCCAGGAAAAAATAAGGGAGTAGTTCTAACTGCGATGAGGACAGTTCAAATAGCAAGTCATGCGTGGATTGGAAAACATCCAGAAGGTAGAACTGACTGGCCTCAGGATGGATGTGGACCGTCAGGGAAAGCAGGATGCACATGGTCACATGGTGGGCTTGGGGGCGGGGGGCAGGCACATGGTGGAGCCACTCCTGAGCTGGGTGGAGGAGGGGCAGGTGCAGAGGGGATGGGCAGAAAGACATAACTCAACCTGGCAGTGTTGTGTAGGAGACTTCTTTGGGCTTGTCGATAGGTTTCAGAGTCATCTGCGTAGAGATGGCAGAGGAAATTGCTTGAACTGCAGAAGGGAATGTATGGAATTAAGAAAAGGCATCCCAGAATAAACTGTGAGTATCGTCAGCATTTGAAGAAGACCAGAGGAGGATCCAGCAGGGAAACCAAACAGAGAAAATAAAGAATCTCTGTGATCTATGAATGTGCCAGGATGATACGACGACTCAGTACTTTGGGTTACTTTGGTTTGTAATAAGGCCCGTGTTTAAAGGAACGGGGCTGATACAAAAGCAAAGAATAAGCAAAGCTTTATTTCGCGCCAAGCATCAGAATTTTTACTGGCCAGCCAGGGTCATTTCTCAGGAAAGAAATTGACAATGCCTAATTTTCCAGACTAGCTTTTATGGGCAAACTCCCAAACCAGAGTTAATTTACATCTTCTTTGTCCCTGGAGCTCAGAGGTTGCGGCAAGTACGGAGTACCGACCAGTAGCTGGCCATTAATCCTTCATTTGCACCTCTGTTACTCAGGGTCCAGAGGTTGGGGGTTAACTGAATGGGCGCTTCCCCCAACCTGGCTTGCCTTCTTTTCCAGGGGCTGCTTCCCCCTATTTCCTGAGCTGTTTTTATGAGTAAAACAGAATGGCAGCTTGGATTTTAAAACAGGACCTTACAGTTTGCAACCATTTTAATATAGATGGCTGGATGTAGGTTAATCATGAGTGTCAAGTAAGTGCTAGGCATGACTCTAGAGCCTGGGGGTGTAAACGTGAGTAGGGTAGACAAGACTCTGCTCTGATGGAACTTACAACTGATTCATTTAGAAAGTCACCAGAGCCCACAGACCTTGGGCTTGGTCCTTTTATCCACCATGCATTACAATTCAGTATAGACCCATAATCTATAGGGTTCTAGTAGAGACCAAATCCTTTAGTCTTTTAACTGGGGTCCCTGCTTTACTCTGATGAAAAAAAATCCTTAACTCCACCAAGAGGATCTGCTTTTTTGGGCACATCACCTGAGAAATTCTCCATATAACATCGTGGAGTACTTCAAAAAATTAATTGTCTAACACCCATGTGAGCATTCCACCAAGAAAAGATTTATGCTCCTCACAAAGCTTGGGTTATCCCTATGTTACAAAATCCCAAAGGGGAGACTTTCGCTCTTTTTAATATTCTCATGGCCCACATTATTTATTTTTGGTGCCATCTCATTTTTTTTTTTAGTTCAAGATAAATACCCAAGAACTAATAATCTACCAAAAACTTAGTGGTCAAAAATAGGACTGTTAAACTTGTATATTTATGACCATTAATGATTAATAACAGCCCACTTATCAAATTGTCTCATTGCCTTGACTTTAGTGGTCTACTATGATAAGAATTTGAGTTAACAGATTGTTTTATAGTCCTTTAGCCATAACTCCACTTAATACCAAGTCGAATGTGCTGAACGTGGCGATTTTATGTTGCATGCATTTCAAGAGCTCCGACTTCAGTGCAAGCATACCTCAGCCCCTTTCCTATCTTCCTGGTCACAGAGAGGGCAAAAGTGGGGACAGTTTGTTCCTCCTTTTATTCCCTGCCCAATTATACAGGTTAGTATTAGAGCTGATGGAATACATGTACGAAAAACAGGCATTTTTATAGTAGTTAGGCTTTTATTATAAGTCTGCCATATAATTTTAACCATTTTTGGCCTTGAAAGAGGCTCATAATTTGTGTATTTTGTGGTTTTTCAATCCATTTGCTACAGCTGCAATCCTGATAAGTGCCTCAATTGTAACTGTAATATTGGTCTTAAAGACTGACTGATGTCTCATGGAAAACTTTGAAAAACATTCTATCGAGAGACAATTACGCTTAAATACCACATTTTCTCCATTTCTCTGTTCTCTCCTCTACAAATTATTGCCAAGGCCGTTAGCATGAGAATAGATTATTCGCTCAAGCTCTAAAATTCTTGGATTTCTCCAGTTGTGGGTTGCTGCCTTCCCTGAGCTAGCCCTGACACCTCCTTGGAGGCCACCCCACCACCCATGGGGTCATGTAGGTTCACACATCAAATTTTTTCAAGTGCCAAGGAGTGCTGATGACAACTTTGCATTTTTACTGGGGAGCCAGAGTCAGAGGATTAGATGAAAGGTAAGAATAATTGGAAACTGGGGGAAGGGGGCAATGTCCTTGACATCAAAATGAGCTCAGAGAAAGGAAGAAAGCTTAGAGGTCCGTTTTAATTAATGATCATTCTCAAGTGAGCTCTGTTCCGGCTCCATTCTTGGCAAACGGTGTGTGTCTAGGTTTGGGGATTTACCTGGGGAGGTGGGTATTTGTGCTGCTGATTCGGCCTGTCTACAGATTATTAGTCTTTATTAAGTCTCTCTATTAAGGCCTAAAGAAGGAATTAAATGACTTCATTTTTCCTTTTTTGTTGTTGTTGGATTTTTTTTTTAATTTTTTTTTAAAGACCTTATTCATTTATTTGACAGAGAGATCACAAGTAGGCAGAGAAGCAGGCAGAGAGAGAGGAGAGAGCAGGCTCCCTGCTGAGCAGAGAGCCCGATGTGGGCCTCAATCCCAGGACCCTGAGATCATGACCTGAGCCAAAGGCAGAGGCTTAACCCACTGAGCCACCCAGGTGCCCTTTTGTTGGATTTTTAATTTTTTTTTTTAACCCCACCAAGTTGGCAGTGTGAATTCAGCTAGCGATGAAGTTAGGAAAGTAAGCTGTTTTAAGATACCCTTCAGTAATATCTTCATTAATTAAAGCAAGGGGGCACAAGTGGTCAGGATGGTGCCCTTAATACGCTCATCTTGGAGTCTGTTTTATTTCAGTCCTTAATACTGATGAAATAACACGTCTGTCTTTTGTGGAGAAACACGATGGCCTTTTTGTTGGAGAGCACTGCGGAACTCTCCCAACCAGGGCTCTGCCGTCTGTTAGAAGGACAAAGTAGTGTAAAAGTCCGGAGAGGAAGAACGGGAGCAGATGCCCAGTTGTTCAGTGGAGCAGGGACGTGGGGGTTCGGCGGGTCTTACAATGTTGTCTGTGACCCGGATGTGAGGCCTTGGGGGCCCGTCTGACCAGGCCCTCGGATAGGCCAGTCTCCTTTTGCCATCCTTTCCTGGAGCGGTACTGCGTGTGGGCATACATCCAGAGCCCCAGGATGCTGGCACCTTAAGAAAAATGGAGCCCTGTGAACAATGCCCTGCTCCGAGCAGGACAGAGACTGATGGCGGGATTGGCTGTTTGGGTCTCCTCATTTCTCATCGTGTCTGGGCTGTGCCGTCAGCCTGATAAATACCACTGCTGCGATGGTCATAAGATGAAGTATGGCGTGCTTTCCTTCTGAACCGTTAGAAGGCATGCCTGGAACCACCTCCTTTGGCTGGGACAGCGGTGGGGGTGGGGAAGCTCCTTCCAGAGTGGCCTTGCTGCTGACCTTTATGTGCAGGGTAACCTGTTCTTGTAGGGATCTGGGGCCGCCTTGGCCCAAACACTGTCCTGCGAAGAGTTAGCTACCAACCATCCATGTAATCTGAGTTTCTGTAATGAACATGTTTCTGCAAAATTCCTAAACTTTGATGATGGCAGTAGATTCTGTAACTGTAAGAACCTCCCATTGAAATGTCAATTATTTGATCTTCTAAGAGGTGCCTGTGGTTAGCTGTTTGTTCATCGATCGAGTAATATTTATCGAACATTTACCATGCACAGGAAACTGTGCCCGGAGTGGCGGGTGAGGCGTGAACAGAATAGACACAGCCCTGGACCTCGCAGCGTGAAGGTATAGCAAGTGGGTGTTTGGGAAAGAGAGGACCCCCACCCCCCGGCCGCCCCGAGCACCCAAGCATGCTGCAGGGATACCCAGTCGGGGGGGAGAGCAATGAGACAAAGGCTTGTCAGCTCGGCCCAGGCAGCCTCAGCTTTTCCAGAGACAGCTGAGACGCAGGTGCAGGGAGTGGGCTGCTTGAAGCCTGGAAAAGCACTCAGCATATCTGGGCCACAGCACAGAGGACAAGGCGTGGGGGACCCCAAGACATGAGGCTGCAAGAGACTTGTAAGTCAGAGTTTGGATTTTTATCTTAACAAAGATGGCAAGTCTTGGGGCGCCTGGGTGGCTCAGCCAATTAAACAGCTGACTCTTCATTTTGGCTCAGGTCATGATCTCAGGGTAGTGGGCTGGAGCCCTGAGTCAGGCTCCATGCGGGCATAGAACCTGCTTAAGATTCTCTCTCTCCTCTCCCTCTGCCCCTCACCCTTCCAAATGGTTGTCAACCAAGGACGAACTTGGGAGGACAGGTTCAGAAGTGGGGAAGTTTGTTAAGTGATGACAGCAGGCCAGTGAGGTGTTATTGACTTGATTTTCCCCGAGAAGTAAGAAGCTGCGATTTTTGCTGAGATGTTGGGGTGGGAAGTGTGATGACATTAAGCTCTTTCAAACTTGGCTGCTTTGGAGATGGGCCGGGAGATGGAGGGATCAGGCTTGAGCTGGATAATTGGCCTAGTCGTTTTATAGTAGCCTCACAGGCTCCCCAGAAACCCTAAAAGACTTTATTTAAACACAGTTCTGTGCTTTGGAGGATTGCATTTTCTCCTGTTCTGGAATGATGCACACCTATAATTATCGTGAGCTCTGTGCTCTGTCTGGGGGCCAATCACAGTCTCCTAATTCCTGCAGGCTCTTTTCTAAGATGCCATCCTTTTCCTGTCTTCTGTCAATCTGGTATCTAGCAACACCAGTCAGCCTGTGTGGCACGCCACCCTGTACTTGAGACTCAGAGGGGATTTGAGCCCAGGTATTTGTAAATACCTGGCCGGTATAAAAAATAATTTGGAGGCAGATGCTGGCAAGATGCTTCCTAGTTTATACCTTCGTTACATTCATGTACATGCAGCTAACAGTGCAAATTTCTGTCTTCCAAGAAATTTCTCAGCTGAGGGGCATATGAGTGGTGCAGTCGGTTAAGCATCTGACTCTTGATTTCCGCTCAGGTCGAGAACTCAGCATCATGAGATTGAGCCCTGAGTCGGGCTCCGCACTCAGAATGGAGCCTGCTTGGGATTCTCTCTCCCTCTCCCTCTGCACGCCCCCCCCCCCCAGCTCACTCTCTTTCTCTTTCTAAAACACAAGCAAAGAAACCTTTCTCGACTGAGTGCTGCATAGTAACAGACAAAGGTGGAAAGTTAGAACTTGTAAAAAGAGTAAATCTAATGAGAGACACACGGGAATCTTACATGCCGGGTACCTATAATGCATACATGTTGCCCCAGATCCTCAGTTCTCCATCTGCACCCCTGCAGGGCGAACGTGATTCACTGAGGTAGGGGTGTGTGAGCATGCGTGTGTGCACACGTTCACGTCTGTGTCTCCCTCTCATCCAAAGCCTCACCCCTAGGTTCTGAATTATTTCACATATCATTCCAGCTCATGCTTTAGTTTTCATTTCCTCCAATGTTTTGCTTTCTGCTTTTCTCCCTGTTTAGAGCCTATGCCATTCTTTCTTGTTGTCTGCTTTCAGAGACACTGATTTTAATTCTTCCCTATGAGGTATAATATTTTTTTAATTCATCATCTTACTATTTCTAATTTATCTTATTTAAAAACAAGGGCTGTAATTGTTTTGAGGTGTTTTCTTTTTACTGTCCTATTAAAAATAATGTATTTAGTAATATTTTTAAAAGGAAGGTGCTCTCTGTAAAACTTTGCATTTAGAAATATTTAGTAGTACTTTTAAAAGGCAGATGCTATATGATTCTGTCAATAGAGAGATTGACTTTGGGAAGCTAAGGTAGCTGGAAAATATTGGGTTAGAGGATATCTGGCAAGAGGGTGTCTGTTTGCAACTTTATTAATCAGCTCCTGTTGTCGGGAATTTTTTGGCTTTGAATACTTTGAATCTTTAGCGGCATTGAAATGTTTTCAAGGGTGTATAGTTATATTAGAGCAGGGGCCTTGCCCAAGAAGCTCTGGTTTTCATATTGGATTCAAGTGCCAGAACTATAATTTCAGTTCATTCCTTCATGGATCAGGCAGTCTGCAACACAGGACAAAGTAGTTTGGTCATC
>PITA01020334.1:0-16363 GCA_004023965.1 Spilogale gracilis
TCACAGGCAGGCATGTCCTGAGCAACAGATGGTTTCTGCAAATCCTTATCTTATTAGAACGTTTTACTTCCCCCCAGCATAGGGAAGTGAGTGAATGGTCACACAAACAGGAGGTTGCAATATCTAAGCTATTTATGTTAGTAAAGGTTTTACTAAGTTTTAAAGTAAGTATGTTGTGCCCCCACAATCCTGCAATTATCAATCTTTATAAGGATTGGCATAAGAGGATTCAAAACTAAGAGCAAGAGAAAGCATTAACTTGATTATAAGTGAAGTTAGAGGAAATAGTGTCAAAGAAATTATAACAGTTGAACAGACAAGGAATAATGGAAACAAATATCTTCTGGTGTCAATGACCGCAACTTTGCAGAGCTCCCCCACTGTGAGGGAGGATCATGGGCTTCGTGCCTTGCAGAGGGAGCCCATATGAGTGATCAGGCTGCAGGTCTGCGGCACCTGCCCTTGAGAAAGAGAATGGAACAAAAGCACAAACATACATGGCGCCAGCAGCGTATTGTAACTTCCACATGTAGCGCAAATTAGTTCTCATGTGGGAAAAGAGGAGGAGGTAATAGATGTAATGATCTTCACTAGCATAACCTTACAGATGAAGAAACTGAGCACAGAAAGGGGAAGGGACTTCCTCAGGGTCACGAAGCAGATCAGTGTCAGAAGTACCCCCTAACAATAAATACACAGCCCCATGACCCTTAAACAACTGCATAAATACTTGTCCAGAGCTTCTTATGTGATGCCTACTTTCCCCTTCTTTAATTTTTTTTTTTAAGATTTTATTTATTTGACAGAGAGAAACACAGCTGGAGGGAACATGGCAGGGGGAGTGAGAGAGGGAGAAGCAGGCCTCCCGCGGAGCAGGAAGCCCGATGCAGGGCTTGATCCTGGAACTCCGGGATCATGATCTGAGCTGAAGGCAATGGCTCAACCGCTGAGCCACCCAGGTGCCCCCCCTTCTTTAATTAGTAAGGGTAGGAGTCACTGGCCAACCCAGTTGCTGGGTCAAGGGGATGCTCCCACCTAACCATTACCACTGCAAAGACGATTGACATCACGCGAGTCAGCTTAGAGTCTGTTTTCCTGTAGCTCATGAATGGCAAGCTGAGAAATAAACTATAGGCATTATTGTTGGGGTAAGGGAATAATTTACAAGGCTCCAAAAGAGGTCATGAGCCTCGGCTATCATGGAAAAAAGAAAATGCTCCAAGGTTGTGACTTCAGAGAGTGACAAATAGTCACTTGAAACCATGGTTTCAGCTTGAGGGTCAACTTGACCTTGTGTTTGCCCTCTAGTTAACAAATTGCCACTCGCCTAAGTTCATCAGCCTGAAGAGCCACCTGCCAGACTGCCCTCCGTGGGGTTATACTCCTGCTTGCGATGCCTGAGGGCTCTGTTCACCAAAACCCTTGACAACCCTTGTGGTCAAGCCCTTGTGTTGTTGCTAAGCTGACAGATGCAAATAGCATCTCACTGTAGTTGTAATTGGAATTTATCTTACTATAAGTGAGTTTAAGCAGGCATTCATAATGTTAAAAGGTTATTTGTATTTTACTTACTCTAAACTGTATGTTCATATCCTTTGCCCCTTTTCCATTGGGTTGTTGAATTTCAATATTTAAAATAAGGAAATTCTATAGGGAAAATTTCATGTTAGAAATAGAAGCCCTTCATTTGTAGTATGAGTTGCAAATAACTTTCTCCATTTGTCATTTGCCTTTTGATCTTGTTTACAGCATCAGTTCTGTGTGTGTGTGTGTGTGTGTGTGTGTGTGTGTGTCTGTGTGTAAGAAACCATCCCAAATCATATTGGCTTAACACACAAGCTCATAAGGCTGAGGTCCGGCCTCCACTGAGACCACTGATGGCTGTTCTACAAGTTGTCAGCCGGGCACCCCCCTATGCGTTAAAGCCACCCAGTGGTTGATGGCCTTAATCACAGGTCTGGTGGTTGACGGCCTGTCAGTAGAGCTGATGGAGACCACTATCCATTCAGTGGCTAACCCAGTATTCATCCATTCAGCGGCTAACCCAGTATTCACGGTGGTCACTACCGTGTTCTAAAACATGGCAAGAGAGCAAAGCACCAATGGCCAGGTGTTTTTAAGCTTCTGCTTGTGTCACATTTGTTACTGTCCCGATGGTCAAAGCAAGTAGCATGACAAGTCTAGAGTCAGGATAGGAAAGGAATACCCATGGTTATGAATAAAAGGAAGAAATTTGGGGTACCTGGGTGGCACAGTCAGTTAAGCGTCAGACTCTTGGTTTTGGCTCAGGTCCTGATCTCAGGGTCTTGGGATGGGGCCCCATGTCAGGATCCGTGCTCTCTGCGGTGTCTGCTTGAGATTCTCTCTCCCACTCCCTCTTTCCCTCCCGCTTGTGCGCTCTCTCTCTCTCTCTCTCTCTTCTAAAATAAATAAATATTTAAAAAGAGGGGCCCCTAGGTGGCTTAACTGGTTAAGTGTCTGCCTCTGGCTCAGGTCACGATCCCAGGATCCTGGCATTGAGCCCCACATCGGGATCCCTGCTCAGCAGAAACCCTGCTTCTCCCTCTCCCCACTCCTTCTCTCTCCCTCTCTCAAGGAAATAAATAAAATCTTTTAAAAATAATAATATATCTTTACAAATAAATAAAAGGAGGAAATTTGTGGCCATTTTTGCAAATAATCTACCACACTTATGGGATTTATTTGTTTTGGGTTTTGGTTCTTTATCTTGGTGTTACTGCTTGTCAGTTTGTTTTTCTATACAGTTTTTCATTTTTATATAATATAATTTCATGGATTCTGAATTCTGAGTCATAGGTAGAAAGCCCTTCCCCACTCAAATGTTATAAAGGTAATTCCTATTTTCTTCTTTTATGGTTTCATTGCTTACATTTAAACTTTGAGTCACTTGAAATTTATCCTTGTGTTCATGCCACATTTTTACACACACACACACAACACACACACACACACAAATATATATATATATATATATATATTTTTTTTTTAAAGATTTTATTTATTTATTTGACAGAGAGAAACACAGCGAGAGAGGGAACACAAGCAGGGGGAGTGAGAGATGGAGAAGCAGGCCTCCAGCCGAGCTGAGAGCCCGACGTGGGGCTCGATCCTGGGTCTCCAGGATCATGACCTGAGCCGAAGGCAGTCGCCCAACCAACTGAGCCACCCAGGCGCCCCTATATATATTTTTTAAGAGACAGTATGTAAATGGGGGTGAAGGAGAGAGAGAGAGAGAGAGAGAGAGAGAGAGAACCTCAAGCAGGCTCCATGCTCAGTGTGGAGCTCAAAATGGGACTCGATCTCACAATCCTGAGATAGAGACCTTAGCTGAAATCAAGAGTTGGATGCTTAACTGACTAAGCCACCCAAGGCCCCCCACATTTATATTCTTTTTTTTTTAAGATTTTATTTATTTATTTGAGAGAGAGAGATCACAAGTAGGCAGAGAGGCAGGCAGAGAGAGGAGGAATCAGGCTCCCAGCTGAGCAGAGAGCCCGATGCGGGCCTCGATCCCCGGACCCTGAGATCATGACCTGAGCCGAAGGCAGAGGCTTTAACCCTCTGAGCCACGCAGGTGCCCTACATTTATATTCTTAAGTAACAAATAGCCCTCCTGTATTTGGGAGGGGTTGTTATATCAGTCAGGATAGACAAAGTTATACCCAATTACAAACAAATCCTAATATTGGGGGTTTTTAACAAGAAAAATGTGTCTTGTGCTAGGTGCCCATCAGGGTTTGGCATAAGCTCTGCTCCACACCAACTTTACTCGCGTGGGCCCAGACTGGGGCCCAGACTGATGAACCACCTTCCATTCAGAACATGCCCAGTCTAGCACAGGAGAGAGACCATGGGCAAACACGGGCTCCAGAGAAGTCACACGCATCGCTTCCGCTATCATTTCATTGGCTAAAACAAGTTGCACAATCAGTCTTGATGACGATGAGACCCTCCCCTGAGGAGGGACAGCAAATATTTGGGAATAACCTTTCAGTATTTCATAATTGTCCTTTCTGCTAATGTGCAGCTTTGGAAGGAAACACACATGGAACTTGAAGCAGGCTGGGTGCCCCATCTCACCCGCTAGTGCAGGACCATCAGTGCTAGCCTGTGGTTGTATCTGCTGGAGGCAAAGGAGCCCCACCCCAACCTCTGGTCCCCAGATCTCGTGTCCTGCTCAGATCAGAAGGCACAAGTATAGTCTCGAGCAGCCAAGGACAGAAAGGGAGGACCAGGGGACCTCACCTAGGGGACTACTGTCAGTTGAATTATGCCTCCCTAAAAAGATATATTGGAGTGCTAACCCCCACCCCTGGTGCCTCAGAATGTTACCTTATTCAGAGATGGAGTCTTAACAGAGATACTCAAGTTAAAATGAGCTCCATGGGATGAGTCTTGATCCAACCCGACTGGTATCCTTACAAAAAGGGACATTTGGACACACACACATCTACCAAGGAAAGGTGATGTGAATACACAGGGAAAAGACAGCCATCCACAAGCCAAGGAGGGGAGGCCTAGAACAGACCCCTCCCCAGAGCCCACAAAAGGAACCAGTCCTGCCAACACCCTCTTGGACCGTGAGATGACATGTGTTGGCTGCATAAATCATCCGGCTCATGGTGACAGCAGCCCGAGCAAACAAGTAGAGGGAACGTCTCCATTTGCTTGGGAAGGGCCTCCTGGATGCTCTTTTGGAAGGGTTTCTGGGCCACACAAGATTAGCAGGAAAGAAATCTGTGACCAACTTGCAACGTTGTCCATGAACGTGGGATGGGGAGAAGTACTGAATTTAGAGTTGGGTGGAAATGCATCTAGGCTCGGGTTCATTGGGCCTTGGCCATGAAAACAGAAGCTTTGCTGAAAGATGAGTGAGGGAGCACGGAGAGTTAGCATAGTATCTGTGGTAACACTGGTCCCTAGCCTGCCCAGCAAGAAAGCAATCAGCCCTTTATTAATAAGACAGCACTAGCAACTAGTAAGAGAAAGTCCAGGTCCCAAACAAAATGATAGCTGCTTAATATTTTACCGGATGTCAGCATCCCCTTCAACTCTCCTTTTTGAAGTTTTCTGTATTAAGATGACAATGTCTGCTCTCCCCAGCTCTGTGGAGCATTAAGAGATCTCTTTGCCTCCAGCAGAGTAGCATAAGATTCCAAAGCCAACTGCAAGGTATCTCTCAGAAGAGGTCTTAGCGCACACTAGTGTATAAGAGAAAGGCTGAAATAGGTGGGAATAGGCCCAGAGATGTGGGTGTAGTAGTTGCTTTGGGGCAGCTGAGGGCCCCTCTTTCCTTCCTTCCTGATGGCACAATCAATAACAAACTCTTGTATGTTAAACCCAAGGCATTAGTGTGTGTGTGTATGATGGTTCAGCGTACCAGGTGTTCCGTGGAACACCATTCCAATTTGGAAGCAAGATGCCACTTTTGCTATTGACATCAGGGTTGATTCCACCAACCCCAGCCGAAGTAACAACGGTGAGATGAAATCAGAAGGAACTCCACAGGCAGTGACTACCAGAAAGAAACACAGAGCAGAATAAGACAAAAGAGCCTGTCTATCGCTGATGCAAAAAACCACCCCCCAGACTGTGGCTTGGAACATCAATCATGTTATTTGTTCATGATTAGGGGGGTCAGGAATTTGGGCTGGGCTCAACTGAGTGATTCTTCTGGTCACCCGAGGCCATTCACGTGGCTGTACCCAGTTGGCCAGTCGATAGGGGCTGGTTGGTGTAGGGGACATCTGCTGGTTTGGCTTTCTTCTGCTCCACAGGTTTTATCGCAAGGTGGCAGAAGCGTCCTCGGCAGCCAGAGAGGGCAAGCTCACGCATTAGCCCTGCTTAGACCTCTGCTTACACCACACTTGCTAATGTCGCCGTGGCCAAGTCTAGAGCTGGTGTGGGAGGGACTTAGATCCCCCAAGCCATGATTCCCTGGGGGCCGGTCCCTGCAAGAATCTTCCACAGTTTGCTTTTCTGAGAATCTTTGTAAAAGGTGCAGAAATTCTCCAAGGGAAAACTTGTAGACATCTGGAGCTTCTGCCGTAGAAAGTACTGGTCTCTTTATTACTTTCATAACTATGATGCCATCTATACACACAGGCAAGGGGGCCTGGGGAAACTCAATTTAGGGACCTCGGTCAAATCCTTGAATCTCTGAGCCTCAGTTTCTCATTTGTAAAACTCACCCCATAGGGTTATGGTAAGGCTCGCGTGGGCTCATAAAGTACAATGCGACCCGAGTGGGTCTCAGCCGGGAGAGGCTATGAGGGAAACTTTAAGCAGGTGCCTAGGGAAATGTGCAAATTCTGAATGAGAAAAGAGAGCTCTGGGAGACTGGACTAGTTAACGAATTTTTTTAAAAATTCATGAGAATGTTCGAGAGACATTAAGTTGGTCTTGGTCTCTGTGTCTCTCCCCAAGATCGACAAGGAGAAAACAGATTTTGTCTTTGTTTCACACATCTGCTTTCCTTTCGTGCTAATTCTACATTGTTCCTCTCAACATGTTCTCTCCTGCTCTGAATAGTGTCCATCCATCTCAGGAAACATCTCCTCCAGAAAGTGTTTGATGGATCGCACCCCAAGTTGATCCCTGTTCACCCATCTATCAACATTACCACGTCCTTTTTATGCATCTGGCACGGTGCTAGGACCCCATGACACAAAGATGAATGAGGCATAGTTTTTATCCCCTAGCTGCTCACAGACTAACGATGAGATAGATGCACAAACAGGGAATAGCACTATCATCGTGTGCTATGGAAGAAAAATATGCGTCTCTCAACAAATATGTAATGATCCCTTATGTAGTGCATGCCTAATACTGGGGTGAAATGCAAAAAAAGAAAAAAATGAATAAGATGCCTTTTCTATTTTTAAGGGGTGTCTGGAGCCGGAGTCAGATGAGTCAGCAGTCACAATTCTGGAACACAGAAGTAAGCACGAGGTTCACAAGGGAGCCCAGAGCCTGGCACCAGCCAGACTGGAGCAGTAGGGGAACGTTTCCCGTAGAATTTACATCAAACAAGGAAAAGCACGGTGTGGACTCCAGGCAGACAGAGCAGCGCACACAAAGGCAGAGTGGTTTGGGGGAATGTGGCATTTTGGGGAAAACCAAAGCAACTCAACGTGCCTGGTACACAGAGTGAGCAGGGGAAGGCAAGAGCGAAGGAGCAAAGTCTAGAGAGGTAGGCAGAGGCCAGACTCCGGTACTGGGGAACCAGTGATCATTTTAACCTGGCAAGTTGTCCGGTTGGATTTGCATTTTAGAAAGATCATTTTAGGGGCGCCTGGGTGTTTCAGTCTGTTAAACGTCTGCCTTTGGCTCAGGTCATGATCCCAGTGTCCTGAGATCGAGCCCCACATTGGGCTCTCTGCTCAGCAAGGAGCCTGCTTCTCCCTTTCCCTCTGTCAGCTCATCCTTTCTCTCGAATAAATAAAATCAAAGAAGGAAGGGAGGGAGGGAGAAAGAACCATTCCAGCAGAGGTGGGTAGATCAGCACACACAGGAGCAGTCTGGGGGCAAGACAGTGACATAAGAGACTATTTAAGATTCACTTCAAATGGGAAATTATGAGGGATTGGATTTAGGTAATACTGCTGAGGAGAGAGAGAAGGGGGTGGATTATAAACCATAAAGCTGGGTTATGGGCTGAATTGTGTTCTCCCCCGAAAAAATTCATGTGTTGAAGTCCTAACCTCTGGAACCTCGGAACGTGACTGTGTTTGGGGAGAAGGTCTTTAAAGACGTGATAAAGTTAAAGGTCATTGGTTTGAGCTCAAATCCTACCCAGCTGTGGTGCTTGTAAGATTAGGACACAGAGACACACAGAAGGAAGACCATGTGAAGGCCCAGGGAGAAGACAGCTCTCTACAAACCAAGGAGAGAGGCCTCAGAAGAAACCACTCCTGCTGCTACAGTAGTTCGGACTTGCAGCCTCCAGAATTATGAGATAATCAGTTTCTATTGTCTCAGCCACCCCATCTGTGATACTTGACTATGGCAACCCGAGCAAATGAGTAAGGGGAAGAAGCCTGGGGAGACCTGGGGGACATGAAGGTAGGGCTTCAGGGCAGAGAGGGTGGCTTTCAGGTTTCTGTCTTGGCCACCTGGCAGGGGATGCTGCCGCTTCCCAAGAGCTCTAACGGAGGAGCAGTGGAGTTGGAGATGGAAGGTGAAGCATTCCAGCTGGGACGTGTTCAGGGTCCCCGTAGAACAATGAGCAGAGATGCGCACTGAGCGCCTAGACGTGTGGGGCTGGAGCGCACAGGAGTTGGGGGATGTCGATGGGATCTTCAGGCACAGGGGCAGATGAAGCAGAGGACAGCTAAGGTCCCCCCAGGAACACGTGTGCTCTGAGAAGAGAAGGCAGAGGCCAGAATCACAGAGAACCTCACCACTTACAGAAGAAAGATCGCCCAAGCATGGGACAGAGCGAGAGGCTTAGGCATTTCTCAGAGAAGAAAATGTCAAGAGAGGCTCTCGAATCCTGGAGAGATCAACCTCTCAGAGTCTCAGTCTCGCTGTCTTTCATACCACACAGACTCCCACGCACGTGTGAGTTGTTCTTCTTTCTTGCAATATTGGTCTGTTGGTTTGCAATGATTTTTCCATTATTTTATGTGCACTGCTTTTCAGGTTTTTGAGTCAGAACCAAAGCAGGGTCTGTCTACTTCTCCAGAGGCGGCAGGATGCCTTTAGCTCCAGCTCCCTGCCCGTTAGTGCTTGCCCTTGTGATGGGGGCACTCCAGACAGTCACTCTCTCTCCCACAGGGGCAGCTCCGTGCGCCATCTTGGTTTTTCCTTCAGGGCCTTAGCCCACCCTGTAGTGGTGGTGGGTCACTGGAGGACACAGGGTTTCCCTCTACTTCCTCTGGGGAAAGGGAAGGTGCACGGGCCTCCTCCCGTGGACTTCAAGATGCCTTGAAGAAAGGTAATTTGCCCAGAGTTGCAGGATTAATGAAGAAATTGGGAGGCGGGGCGCCTGGCTGGTTGAGACGGCAGAGCGCGCAATCTTGATCTCGAGGTCATGAGTCCAAGCCCCACGTTGGGTGCAGAGATGGCTAAAAATAAATAAGAATCCAGTATGTGGGCCTGGCTCTGGGGGACTCTGAAGACCTCTCCACTGCTAGGCGACCCTCTCGGTTGTTGCGTCTCCCCAGCCCCACCGCCCTGCGGGGCTCTGCCTTCCCTTCCCGGCATCCTCCATGGTTCCGCAGCCTATGCTCCAACACTGGAATAACGTTGGCATCCTGGGGCCCTTCACCCCCCAGATCAGCAGAGAGGCAGGCAGTGGGTGTTTACTCCAGGACCCTCCTCAGGGTACGGAGGATATGGATGAAGCAATAGGACAAGAGCAAGAGAAAGAGCTTTATGCCTTAGAACGTCCTGCCTCCTTGGAAATCTGAGTGCTAGATAAAATGTCAGAGATCAGTTTTTCTCGCCCACTCTCCCAACAGCACTAGGTCCTGGGGAGCACCAGCCAGCGTCTCTCGGGAGTGTGAAAGTCATGGTGTGGTGGGCCGGGCAGGCCCTCTCCCCTTTCCCCTCTTGGCTGGGCTGTCTCAGGGGTGCAGGCGAGCTCAGTCCTTGGTGACAGACTCAGCCCCTTTTGTCATCCAGGCTCACAGCTCTCCTGCGGTCTCTCAGCACGAATCCCCTCCTAGAGATGCCACACTGGTGGTGACGGGCCCTTTTCTGAGCCTCCACTGCCCCCAGGGAGAGGGACACCAGCCTCTCTGCTTCCTGGCACAGCCCTGACACTTTGAGCTATTCCAGGCCCTTCTTATTTGGAGATTAAATCGCCATCCCTGGAGCTCCCTTCCAGAGTCAGGAGGAAAAGACCGGGTGCTGCATACAGACCCTGAAGCAGGGGGCCTGGGCAGCTCATGCCTCTCGCCCTCTGGCTAGGTCAAGGCCCTGAAGAGCAGCCCTGGAGCCCAGCCACCCTGGGCTGCCTGGGAGAGGGCAGTCTCTGCGCCTGCGGGGACTTCTGCCCGGCAGCCCTGTTTCCTCATACCTGAGCCGTCTGCCGCCACGCACCACTCCCGGCCTGAGCACACTATTTAAGGCCAGCACACGAGCACTGGCTGTGAGTCACGGCACCGGGAGGACAGCGGCAGCTCCACGGCCCCCAGCAGCCAGCACGCCGTGGGAAGGGACCCTTCCCCTCGCCATGGCTTCCCTGGGGCAGATCATCTTCTGGAGGTAGTGTACTCTTCTCTAGCTTGCCTGGTAAAGGGAACAGGGGCGAGGTCTTTGGGGGTGCTCAAGACTCCTGGGCTACCTATACCTTTATCTGGTCCAGCACTGGCCTGGCAAGAAGCCTGGCTAGACCAGAGCCTCCCCAGACTTGACTGAGCATCACACCCTGGCCACTCGGGGCACTTATTCAGGGTTAGGCTGGTTTTCTGCCATGGAGGGCTGGCACCTGCCCAGGCAGCTCTAGATCAGGGAATGTATGTGCCAGGCTGAGAGCTCCCTGAGACAGCCAGGCTCCTGGGGGACACCGAGCAGGATGGCAGGATGGCAGGGAGCCGCGTGCTGGGATGGAATGACACTGGTGACTAACGATGGGTGGGATGCAGGGGAGCCCACAATGCGGTCCCCGGGATGAAGCAGGTGAGCATGCTCTGGCCCTTCTCTGGGGGTGTGACTTCCCAGTACTGCTGTGTAACCCACACCTCCACTCCCAGCTCCACGATGGGGTCCCTAGCTCTGCTGAGGCCTCCCTGGGGAGGAGACCCCTGCCGCTGCTGCTGAGGAAGCAGGCCTTTGCTAAGGCCCCGGAGTCTGCTCACCTCGGGGGCTGGGCTGCAGCAGGGAAGGACACATGAAGAAAGAGCTTTGGAGGCACAAATGCAGAAGGCAAAGAGAGCTGATGGGATGAAGAGTCCAGAGCTGAGAGGAGGGGCGAGTCTAATCCCCATCCATGAAGAAAGAAGAAATCCTATCCTTTCTGTTTTGCCCCTCTCACTTAGCTACCTCTAGTTGCCTCTTTCCCCCTCAGGACATCACTTCCCTTTCTGCAAAGAAAGAGATGGAAAGTGAAGGAAGAGTTTTCCCGAAAGGGTTGGTGATTCAATGTCCGTCACGACTCATGATGGTGTTTAGGAAGACAGGAAGGCTGGTACCTGTCAGTTCTAAGGGTTGAGAGACCAATCCTCTCATTCCTAGGTGTCTTTTCCAGTGAGAGGAATAGAAGGGAGGGAGGGAGGGAGGAAAGGAAAGCGCAGATTAACAGTAAAGTTTGTCAAGAGGCTGAGGGAACACTGCTTCCCAGCAGCAGCCTGGAAAAT
Organism: Spilogale gracilis; assembly: GCA_004023965.1. Lineage (NCBI taxonomy): Eukaryota > Metazoa > Chordata > Mammalia > Carnivora > Mephitidae > Spilogale > Spilogale gracilis. Next base: position 11,325 of record PITA01020334.1, read on the forward strand.
TCTCTCCCTTCAAACGAAATGACATCTCCATCCCTTGTGTCCATCTGGAGTAACTAGTCCTGCAGCAGGGGTGGGGAGGGGGCTCTGTGTGGCCAGTGAGGTGTCGGGCAGCCCTCCCCTTCCTGGGGCTGGCAGGACACTCTGCTCCCAGGAGAAGCACTAGGTAGTAGAGGACATCCACTGGGGCTTTTCTGCCCTGTAAGAACGCCCCAGGAAGCACAGACGTCAGAGGAACTGGTATTTCGCCACCATGTTTTATCTCCATGCCCTGGGCTAGGTGCCATACAGAAGTCTCCTTTAATCCTCACCAGAGCCCAAGAGAGCTCATTATCACCTCAGAGAAGTTAAGTCCAGTGCTGAAGGCCACACCGCATGCAGGGGGCAGGGCAGCATTTAAATCCACTCTACCTAACTCTGAAACCCAAGCTCTCTCCTCTGGGCCATGCCTGCCCCCCCCCCCCGCCCCCTCACCCCCATCCCTCCATTCTGGTTCCATTGATGTGAAACACTCTTCATGCAACAAGTGACCTGTTGTTCCAAAGATGGATGTGTGGGCTTTCTAATAATACATTACAACCAGCCTGACTGGTTTGGTGGGAGGATTAGCAGGAAGTGGGTGTTCAAAATGCATATTCCCCCACCCTCCCAAGACCAGATGGAATCCGCAGAGGCTCCTCTCGTTGGCCCCAGCATGCCTCATTAGCTATTCCGGCTCTACAATTGCAAAAGCAACGAGCAGCCATGGAACAGCAGAGTTTTTGTGCAAAGAGGCCTCGGGAAGAGGGCCAATGGATGGGCTGGGTGGGAAGCAGGGTCTGGAGAATTCATCCCAGGGACCCATGGGAGCCCAGCTGGGGAACCCAGTGTCCACTCTTGGCCCTAACAAACCCCCTTCCTTTGCTGTAATTTTCTTAATTCATAATAATTCCTTTTATTGAGGCAATCATGACCGTTGGTGATGTGGGAGAGCTTATGAGAAAGCCTCTGGTGGATTACTCTCTGAAATAATCACCAGAGAGCTTACGATTTTCCATCTCAGGCTCAAAGATGAATGCCACTCAGGGCTGGCATGGCAATGTGTGGTTTCTACTGTGCCTGACCTCCTTGATATATTTAAGTACTGTGTGATCAGAATTTTCTCCCCCTTCCCATTATAGCTGTCAACAGGAACAGCATTTGCTCATGGAACATTTGTTCAGTACCTGCCAGGAGTCTGAGGGTGGAATATTTATGACCCTTGCTCAGTGAGGTTATGTTCTGGTCAACAACATTAACTGAGTACCTACTATATGTTGGGTGTTGGACTAGGGACTGGGGCAAAAGCAGCCAAGACTTTGATGAGATTATAGCCTAATGAAGGACAAGGTCTCCCAAACAGACCACTCCAACCTGCTGGTCATAGGTCAAGAGATAATAAGAGCAGGAGGCAACAGCAACACTTCCCTAACGTGAGGCTTTGAGGAAGGTTTTCTGAGCCAGGTGGTGGCTCGGTTAAGTCTTGAAGGATGAGTTAGTGGGATCCAGGTGAAGAAGGGTGGGAAGGACACTCTGTGCAGAAGAAAGAATAGTCTAGAACTCATGAACCAGCATGGGGTGTTGGAAAGCTACAGGCTACTCTCCTAGCGTCATCATCAGAGTATGGAGCATGAGGCAGGGAATGCGGAGATGAAACAGGAGAATATGAGAGCAGGGATCTAGAGGGAAAAATCAATTGCAGAAATGTTTAGAACTTAACATCAGTAATATATGGTAAGTGAATGGAGGGGCAGGTAGCATGGGACAGAGTAGAAGCAGACGAGGCCAAGGGCGGAGGCTGGAATGCCCCCAAGTGTCTGGATTGCACAGAGTAAATAGGGAAGAGTGAGGAGAGATGAGAGTTAGTTAACTCTGGTACATGATGATGTTGAGGTTCCCCTGGGACCTCTCGTTGGCGATGTTCAACAGGCAGTGGAGGGCATGTGGCTGAAACCGTCAGAAGTCAGACCTGGAGATAAAAATTGAGAGTCAGTGTCCCTTCATAGACAGGGAAGGGGCACCTGGTATGTGTTCTCAGGAGAGCACTGAGAGAGGGACAAGGAGGCAGGGATGGGAAGCTAAGAAAACCAACTTTTTTTTTTTTTTTTTAGAAAACTTTTAAGGGTGAGCAGAGAAAGATGAGTCAAAGAAAGAGCTGGGAGTCCACAGTGGGAAAGGTAGCCAAGTCTCAGGGATGTCGACGGAGCAAAGTTTCATAGAGGTCCCAAGGCTGGAAGGGGTGTCAGTCAGGCTCGGTAAGGTCTGGTGCTGTTAGAGAGATCCAATCCAGATAAAAATATGACCGAGGTAGCATTTCAGCAAAACTCACACAACTGTGCTCAGAAGATGAAGACATACTGCCAAGTAGACCCTGCACCCAAATGAGGCCCAGAAGGGGCAGGGATGGCTCTGAGTCGAGCCTGAAGAGGGGCCCATGGGTGCATAGTCAGCACAGAACACCTGACTCTGAGGTAGCTCTCCTTCCTGAAAGCAGAGACACAACTGCAGCAGAAATGAGGCCCAGCTGACACAGATATCAAGTTTTTATTCTACTTTCCCTCTCTTTCTCCTTCTCGCATCTCCCTCCCTTCTTTCCTTCTTTCCTTTCCCCTGGATTCTTCATCTATTCTTATTCCGACTTCTCTATCTGAGAAGTGAGTTCTTTGAAGCATTTAAGACTGGGGGAAATCACCAGCAACAACTGGATTCGTGAAGACATGTCGGGGGAAGGAAGTTACTAGTGGAGAAGGAGGAGAAATCTTTTTACTGGAAGAAGGTGCATGAAACACAAAATGAGGGAGGCCAGAACACGAGCAGCTCAAGGGGCTTTGCTTAGCAGTCTTGGTTGCCCATTGTCCCTGAGTTTTCAAGCTGGAGGCTGGCTCAAAAAAAACATACCAGACATTAATGGCCAGAGAAGACAGTGCTTGGCAACACAACGAAAGTTTGCCTGATGAGAAAATCATGAAAGGCCTGGCTCGGGGACGATCCCAGCACAGGCCACGATGACACTTGAAACCCCATGAGATGCGCTCAATGTTCAGACTCTCTGAGCCTACAAAGTCTAAGGCTGCAGGGCCCATCCCCCATGAATAGGACAGGCAGTTAGAAAATGAGATAAAACTGCACATTAGAAGGGTGCCTGGGTGCTCAGTGGGTTAAAGCCTCTGCCTTTGGCTCAGGTCATGATCTCAGGGTCCTGGGATCGAGGCCTGCATTGGGACTCTCTTGGCTCAGCAGGGAGCCTGCTTCCTCCTCTCTCTCTGCCTGCCTCTCTGCCTACTTGTGATCTCTCTCTCTGTGTCAAATAAATAAATAAAATCTTAAAAAAAAAAAACAAAACAAACAACCCTGCACATTAGAAGAAAGACAAACAGGTGACCCCTGTATTGCAGCACCTACCGGAAGTACATCATCTTCTGAGCCCCGCCCTCCTTCCCCACTTCCACCTCTCACAACGCTGCTCCTCTCTCAACATTCAGCTCAAATGCTGTTTTTACTCTAAAGTCTTCCTGGATCTTTCTGGTTGCAATCAGCTGCTCCTTTTGTGTTCATGATTGGCCATGTTGATGGATTTCTGTTCCTGGTGTCTGTTTCCCTCCATAGAGTCAAGCCCCTTGAAGGTCTGATTGTATAAAGGCAGTGTAACACCGTGGCTACCGATCTGGGCTCCAGGATCAGATCATCTGGATTCAGATCCTCCCGTCACCATGAACACTTACCCCACTGGAATTAGCCTGACTAATTAGCCTCTGTGAGCCTCAATTCCCTTATCTGTAAGATGAGGTGACAGTAATACCTGACTCCTGGGGTTATGTGAATGGCATGTGGTGATTATATGTCTGGCACATCCTAAGAACTCTGTAAATGGTAACTATTACTAGAATCATCACTTGCAACTCTACAATGCCCAATACATGACTAGCTCTCTGTAAGACCTTATTAACCTCAACTCCATGACCCACTGGCCCTCCTGTCCCTTGATTAGATGTTCTCGTGAGACCATACTTTGGCTAAATTGCCAGAGTGCCAGTTAACTCTAACAACACTCTGGAGAAGAGTCAAAGTTTTCTAGATTCTTGTTTTGGAAAAAAAAAAAAAAAAGCCAAGCCCACCTCACCTTCTGTTGTTTATGAGTCTGACACATAATTTGTCTCTCAAAACCTGAGAATGACTACGGTTTGGAATAAATGTCTGGCTATGGAGCTCTGACCACGCACTAGGTAATGAGTAACTAGCTAAACTACCCCACACTCCTAATTATCTCTACTTCACAGATGCAAATGTTGGGGCAAGACCGCTTGCTCAATGTCTCCCAGCCAGCCAATGGCAAGAACCAGCTAGTTCCCACCCAGACCTCCATGCTGAGTGTTATTAGAAAAGTCTCTCTCTAACCAGCTCTGCCTCATCTCCTGCCACGTGGTGCAAAACCCGTCTCATACCGGCAAAGCTCCCTTCCTCTGGGACAAGTGACTGCCAGGGTTCTCAACCATGCAGGAGGGAGCTGTCCCCAGATCAGGCTGGAGCCGGTGGATTATCTGTCCCTGGCTTGTGTTATTTCAAGTAGCACACAGCTAGCTGAGCTCTAGATGAGTGAGCTGAGGAGGGAAAAGTGACTAAAACTCAGTGAGAGTTACATACTTTCAGACCTTGAAAATTCAGGTAGCACACCCCCTCATTTTATTGCTGAGACAACGAAAATAAATTGTGTGACTTGCCCAAAGGTTATGCAATTTAAAAAAGTGAGTACAACAGACCTGTTTCAATAATCCTATACTGTTCAGTGTCCCTAGTGTTGAATGGCAGCCAACCATGATTCATCCAAACAGCAAGGCTCTTTAAATTGGAGAGACCAAAGTTCCTCCACATTTACCTTTGACATATGAAGAAGTGGAAATAATGTTGGTACTAGAATTAAGCTGTGTTCATACTCCAGCTCTCCGCTTCCTAGCTGGGTGACCTCAAGGATGTTACTTAAACCCTCTGTTGACTTCATTTCCTCCCCAGGTGGAGTCAGTAACAGT
>PITA01020334.1:16463-35280 GCA_004023965.1 Spilogale gracilis
AGGGGGGGGGGGGGGCGGCTGGGTTTAACGGACCTCAGCGTCTGAATTATTCTGAGGTTTGAGTCAACTGGAGATTCCTTTTCTAGTCCCTGTTCGGTGAGATATGGGAACATACCCTGGCCACCTGAGCAGCGACAATACACTCTCCCACACTCCAGCAGCTGCGCGAACACCACTGGGGCCTGTTAGAAATGCAAATTACATCCGGTGCCGCCCTCCCAAGACGCACTGAATCACAACCTGGGGGTGGGGCCCCGCAATGTGAATGCACAAGCCATCCAGGTGATGCTGATGGGCTCTCAAGTTCTAGGAGCCCTGTAATCGTGTTCTCTTGCACGCCTGGATTCCTCCGGGAAAGCGCAAGGATTTAACCCAGGCACAGATAAATTCCACCTGGGATCATTTATCATCCCACGTTTCTCCTTAAGAAATGTCCTAAAGAGGGACAGATGGGCCTTGATGAAAACAAAGAGGAAAACACGAAGTGTCTGTAGGTAAGAAACCCAGTCATATTTCTCTCTATATTAGCTTTCCACAATCCCAAACCACCCGCCCGGACCGTCTCAGATTTACTAGCCCATCACTTCCAAATATATTCCTACTACTCCCAGCACAGCAGTAATGGGAGAAAGGGCAGACAGTTTCCCCTCTTTCTTTTTCTGCAGATTTAGGATGAAAAATTTCATAGAATAAAAACCATGAAATGAGAAGGGGAGCGAGCATCCATAAAATTTACGGGTATGGAATTGTCTCTTTTAGCTTTCTAGGGGCTCCCCATTGTGCTCTCTCCAGCCCCCACCCAAAATGGTCATTTCATACTTCTGGTCAGTCCTCTTGCAATTCCCCACCCCGTCCCCTGCTCCTGCCCCAGGCCCAGATGATTATCTTGTTGTATCCTTCCTTGAGAAAATAGGACTCAGCACGCGGGCACTCCTTCATCATTCCACTTCCAAAATGACCTGCTCTACTCCCCTGTGCCCTTTTTCTCTGCCCCCCTTCCTGGTACGGAGGATGAGCGCAGCTCCTATCAAAGGGCAGTCCCTCTGTGCCCTCCTCCATGGGATCCATCCCATCCCCCCTGCTGCTCGAGAACACCTCTACCAGCCAGCATCCCCAGTCCTCCAAACAGTGTTTACTACCTTCAAGGGGGAAACCCTCTCGGCCTTACAGCCTGTTTAGCTCCCACCCCATGTCTCTTTTCCCTTCTCAGCAAACTTGCTGAAAGCGCTGCCTGGAGTTACTGATCTGAGGTTTGCAGCATCATGGGGGGAATAGACGAGGTTCCTAGCACAGACTGGACCCAGGCTCCCACTTTCTCGCCATGTGGCCTTGGGCAGGCTATTTACTCTCTCTGCGCCTGGGTTCCTCATCTCTAAAGTGAGGATGATGTTAGAATTTGCATAAGACAACTCTGAGAATTTTGTGAATACATATAAAGCATTTAGCAGACCCTTATTGTAAACCATGATTTTTGTCCCCACTCTATCAAGATATTGATTGATCCTGTCAATGCCAAACCTAATGTGGACTTCTCTGTACCTATTTTCACAAGAGCATTCAATGGGCGCACCTGGGTGGCTCAGTCGTTAAGCGTCTGCCTTTGGCTCAGTTCATGATCCCGGAGTCCCAGGATCGATCCCCGCATCCGGCTCCCTTCTTGGCAGGAAGCCTGCTTCTCCCTCTCTCACTCCTCCTGCTTGTGTTCCCTTTCTAGCTGTGTTTCTCTCTGTCAAATAAGTAAGATCTTTTTAAAAATATATTTTATTTATTTATTTGAGAAAGAGAGAGAGTGAGAGAGAAAGCATGAGAGGAGAGAAGGTCAGAGGGAGAAGCAGACGCCCCGTGGAGCAGGGAGCCCGATGTAGGACTTGATCCTGGGACCCCTGAGCCGAAGGCAGTGGCTTAACCAACTAAGCCACCCAGGTGCCCAATAAATAAGATCTTTAAAAAACAACAACAACGACAAAAAACAAGAGCATTCAATGAAGATGTCCTGCTACTTACTTGATTTCTTTTCTTGATTTCTATAATACTGCATTCTCCTGATCCCGCCCCCCCTGCCCCCCGCTTCCCCTGTGATACTGGTACGATCTCTTGGGGTTCACCTCTGTTTTTCTATGTCTGGTCCTGGTTTGGGGATAGGTACACCTTCCTCTGCTGTCCCATACAACTGGAAACCAACCAGGATCTTCCTCCGGGGAACCTGCTCTGGTATGAGGCCTTTCATTCATTTCCTATATTTGATGATTGGTTCTACTCTGCTAAAAAGCCTCAAGGTCCAGGCAAAAAATAAAATGGTATAGGGACAACTGAACTTCAAAGGGGCTGGCATAAGCTTCAGGGTTGGGATAGAGTCCCATAAGGATGCTAGGGTAAGTCGTGTGCTAGCAAGTGCTCTGTAGGAGGACGGCCATATTGGGCTAAGCTTCCTGGAGACAGCCTCAGTGCCTAGCAGGATTCCCCCATCTGCCTGCTTCTCATTCTGCTCAGCCCATTATCCTGTCGCATCAGAGCAAAATGGAATCCAAGCAACACGCATGACTTAAACTCCTAATAATCTCTGTGTTTAAGTACCTAAGACAGTGGTTCCCAAAGTGAGGCCAAAGGACATTGCTACTGCAAAAAAGTTTTCCCCAGAAGAGTTCTGTAGTCAAGCAAGTTGGAAGCATTGATCATTAGGTTGGACCCTATGAAATTGTCAATGTTCCATTGTTTTTGACCTACAGAAATGGTAATTTCAAAAGGTTCAACCTAAAATGTACCCTTCTGGGACATTCACTAGGCATATTAGCATATTAAAATCCTAAAGGTAAAGAAATCTGTTTGATTGTGATTGATGTAATGTTATGAAAATGTAATCCTTCTTAAATAATACTTATTAATAAACATCAGGACACACTTTGGGAATCCAGGGGCCAGAGTAATTAGGAAAGAACAGAAGTCATGAATAGAAAAAAGCACATTAACGTGGGACGTGGGAGCAGCATCAAGGGCTGAGCAAGTGCACGGGAAGAAAAGAGCAGGCTGGTATCTTTCATCCTGGGAATGCCCGCCCATCTTTGATATCCAAAGTCCTGTTTTTCAGACCTTCCCCTTATACAGTAATTCTTCCCTGATTAACCTTCTTCCAAATAGGCTTGTTTGTGACTGACTCCTGCCCTTTTCTCCCTCCTAAAGTAGAGGGAGGATTCATGAGGTGACCTCAATGGCTCACCCCATATTCCTCAAATGACAGATACTAAATAAACACGGGTATTATTTTGACTGCCCTCTCATTACTATAATCATTAATTAGTTCATCTTTTCCGGGTATTATCATCGTCCCAGTTCGTAGGTGTTCATCTAATTTGCTTACAAGTGTGAGGTGAGCTCAGCTAATCTGGACACGGGGAGGAGTCTCAACCCTGGCTGCTGGGGGCTCATGCAGCACCTCACATGCTCTCTAAAGAACATGGGCACGTAGCCAGATTTTAATTTTTTGCTCTCCAGGCACCAGAACTCGATGTCCATGATGGAGAATGAAATCGGTGGACAGGGTAGAGTCAGGTAGAAGAGAGTGAGACACGGACTGGGCAGGGATTAAATCCTCAATGCCTCCAACCTCCCCCAGCGCATCTACCATCCCACCATCTGGAGTTCTTCCCCTGAGAGAGGCAGTCATATGCTACCTAATGGCCATCATGGTGACCGACCCTTTGTGGAGTGACAAGGTGTGTGGACATCTGTCAGCCCCGGTGGTCATGTAGCAGGTGTTAGGGACAGGTAGGTATTATCTAATACTCTCGGGAAGAGGAGGAGCAGAGTCGATAGGTAGGGTGTTGCTTCCCTATCAGAGGAGAGAGTTAATTAAAATTGCTAATTGTAGCCTGGCAGGACTTAAGTGACATTAAATGGCGCCCTGACGGTTTTGTGTCCCGCGGTGGAAGACACTGCCCAGTGAGCATGCTTACAAAAGCAAGGCTTAGCCCGTCAGAGGCGTTGCTACAAACATGCAGTGGCCAGGAAGGGTAAAAACAAGCCTTCTGGATTTCTCATGATGTAACTGAAAACAATGCCTTTGATTTAAGGATGCTGGAAGAGCAAGCCCAGATAAGCCTTGAACAGACCACATCATCTCTCAGATCCTCACATCTCATTTGTCTTCTACCCATAAAAGTCAAATGATCTTTGTAATATTTGGAGAGATCTGAGAGCAGCAGGAAGGGAAGGGGCACGGACGCTGCTACTTCTCTTGAGCTGCATGATACATCAGAAGAGGGTGGGATCTAGATCCAGAGGGGCCTGACTCAACTCCCCTTTCCAAATCTATACTGTGTAATATGCCAATCACTTAATTTCTCCCGTTAAGGACAACTGGTCCCAAAACCTCCCTGAGGCTCAAAGGTGATGAGGCACAGTAGCTGACTGTAACAGTGACATTGACGGCAACACCTAGCTCTCTTGCATTACTTGACATGTCTACATCTTTACTTAGAAGGTGTCTTACCCATTTGAAGAAGATGACTTTTATTTTTTTATTCTTTTTTTAAAAAGATTTTATTTATTTATTTGATGGAGAGAAACACAGCCAGAGAGGGAACACAAGCAAGGGGAGTGAGAGAGGGAGAAGCAGGCTTCCCACCGAGCAGGGAGCCCAATGTGGGGCTCGATCCCGGGTCTCTGGGATCATGACCCAAGCCAAAGGCAGCCGCCCAACCAACTAAGTCACCCAGGCGCCCCCAACTTTTATTTTTTATTCATATTTTTTAAAAATTTATTTACTTGACAGAGAAAGTGCAAATAGGCAGAGAGTGGCAGGTGGAGGGAGAGGGAGAAGCAAGTTTCCTGATGAACAGGGAACCCGATGAGGAGCTTGATCCCAGGACCCTGGGATCATGACCTGAAGTGAAGGCAGATGCTTAATGACTAAGACATCCAGGTGCCCCAAGAAAATAACTTAAAAAGCACCAAGACCCATACCCTGGGACTTTCAAATAGACAGAAGTATTAAAAACAATGGTCACACATGCTTTATCGTCCATTTCCTTTTGGGTCCAGCTTTCAAAGAGTCTGTTTATGTTAAATGCAGCCCAACATTATGGATCTCTTGGACAACAACATACCTCAATTCTGGCGGTGGTCTTCTTGTGGGATCATCTTACCTTCCTATAACCTTATAATCATGGCCTCCAGTATTGGGTTCTTCCCGTGTCAATACAGTTCTGTAAGTTCTGCATACATTGCTGATCAATTTAACAAATATTTATTGATCATCTTTTTTATACCTGGCACCAGAGATCCTAGGGTTCCAATCATGTACCAGGTACAGGGCCCAACATTATTCAGAGTACAGTTGAGAAGAGACCGGTAAATAAGCACATAATTATAACACTGCAGGCCAGCTTCAGAATGCTTTGAAATCGGCTTCTAATCCAGTGTTGGTGATTAGAGAGACCTTTTGAAGGAGATGGCTTCTGGATGCGAATTAGTGAAGCCAGGAGAAGTGGGAAGAACATCCAGGCAAAGTGCTAGGCCTGTGGAGAGGGGCAGGATGGGAAGATGAGTGGGAAGGCAGAGCAGGGACCAGAGCGACCCTGATAGAGACCAGCATGGGCTCCATTTAACCTTCTCAACAAGTGAAGAAGTTGGCTTTTATCCTCCCATTCTGCAGCTGGGTAAATTAAGGCTTAGGGTGCTGTGAGAAAGTGAAGGGAGAGGTCTAGGGAAAAGACTAGAAGATATGCAAAACCAATAGAAGAGATCAAATCACTTTTGAGAACAATTGTCAAATGAGTGAGGAGAGATGATGGGATTGAGAAGCCTTTGGTTAATGGCAGCACTCTGTGAGGGCCATTACTTAATCCCTTCTGCAAGGGATCATGAATTTCACTACTTAACCATTATCATAACCGTTGACTATAACATATGCAAAGGGAATCGAAAACAGATTCTAGATCTATCTGCCTCCAAAGTCTATTCCCTTTCCTAGTTTAGAAAGATATTTATTTTATTTTTAATGTTAAGAATAAGTGGTTGGAGCACCTGGGAGAGTCAGGGTGCCCAGGCTGGTGGCTGGTGACCTCTTAGGAGGTCAGTCCATTTAGGTCCAAAGGCTTGATGGCTATACTGTGTCAAGAGCCTTGCTCCCCAGGAGCCTGGGTGTCAAAACCCCAAAGGCCATGTTCCACTGCCCTTCTGTAACAGTCTTAAGTGTCAGCAAAGAGGGATATTGGTACGAGAAGGAGTCATCCTGATTCTGTAAAGCTATCAGGTTCTTGATCCTTTTGAGGAACTAGGACATTTTTCCTTAAAGAGGTCCCCCCAAACTTCTGCGCTTAAACTGTAGGAGAAGACCAAAATTTTAAAAGTTTTGGGGCACCTGCCTGGCTCCGTTGGTGGAGCATGCTTCTCTTGATCTTGGGGCTGTGGGTTCAAGTCCCACTCTGGGTGTAGAGATACTTAAAAATAAAATCTTGAAAACAAACAAACTTTGAAAGCTTTTGACCATGACCAAAACTGGGGGGTGGGGAAGATAAATCTGGCTGTTTTCTCATATTTCCAGTTTGACATCATCTCATAGACAAATTACTAGATCAACAAAACGCTTAACTTCCATAGATTTAGCGAATAGGTAATCACAGTTGCTCTAATACTGACCTCAACATATCCCACTTATTCTAATAAAGGTGTTATCTGACTGTAAATGTTAATTTTCCGAGGCAGAAAATATAGGGCCTGCAAGAGAATCTGTTTAATATGTGTGTAGAGGATCTGCTAGCTTCCCTGTTTCCTACTCTTAAGGCAAGAATGATTATAAAGATGTGAGCTGCAAGATGGTAGGTTTTCACTGGCATTCCCCAAAGGTGCCAAACTGTGAAGGAAGTGGTTTTTATTTACCTAAAAATTCTGGGGGCTCCTGGTGCCGCTGCTGCCCGCCCTAAGCTTCCTGGAATTGAGACTGTTCTCGAACCATTGTGTTGGGCAGGTGTCAATACTTACCATGTTATGAACACATCTGTTCACTTAAAATGAAGGCAAACCAGTTCTGGGTAACTTCTAGGTCCTCTCTCTGACTCTGACAGTGTAAACTTCACTGACCCACGAAACTGTTTTTAACTATTTCTGTTTTAATGGCATCATATTGAAAGAAGACTGTTCGCCCACCATCTAAAAGACAGGTCGAAACTAAAGACAATAGTGGTTTCTTTGCAAAACCTGTTTTCCTTATTTGTTTTACATATGCAATGTGGGATTAGTGTGGAAACTTTGGGAAATATAGAAAAACACAGAAGAAAAAATATCAAAATCGTTATCCCTAACCAAGGGATGACCACTGTTATTATATCCTTCCAGTCTTTTCCCTTGGCATTTGTATTTAATAAATGATATCATACAGTGCATATTATTTTAGATACTTTTAGGATGCCTGGCTGTTTCAGGGAGTGGAGTGTCTGATTCTTGATCTCGGGGTCATGAATTGGAGCCCCACATCGGTGTGGAGATTATATAAAGAAAATAAAATCTTAAAAAAGAAACTACTTTTCATTTAGTGGCTTTGGGAACATGTCTCATGTAAATAAATATTCTTGGGTGATGTGATTCTTTACAAATAGATAGTATTGCCTCTAATAATGAACCTTAATTCACTCACTCTGTTCGCTGTTCTTGGACACATAGGCTGCTTTCAATGATTTGCCCACAATTACTGTGTTAATTTTAACTAACTCTTTAGTTGCCATCTTAGGGAATTCATCCCTTTGATTCTTTAGAATGAGTTCTTATAAGTCGAATTACTAGATAGAAGTTCACTAGGTACACTGTAAGCCTTCTGATGCACATGGACAACTTGTCCCCCTCTCCTCACTCTACAGTTTGCACGAGCTCACACCCCTACCAGCCATCTAGACCCCACAAAATAATAGTGTCTGCCTAGGCCTTTTCCAGGACCAGCGTTAACCCCATGCCAACATTCTGAAAAAGAAAATGGCAAATTTTGTATCTGAGGCTTTCTTTTTCATGCCTTAGCCTCCTTCTTCATTTACCGGCCAACTCTACTCTCAGTAAAATATCTAATACACTCATTAACACCCAGATCTCCGTGACTAATGAGATAAAATATTATACTATACATTTTAATCAGTAACAAAACCAAAGGGCTAAATTTCTTATAGGCTTTCACTTTATTATCAAGCGACTGATGGGACAGATTGTGGAGTAGAGAAAGCCCCAGAGGTCGTAAAACAGAGGGTCAGCTGTTCCCTTTACCCCCAGAGCTGCACTTTGCAGTGACAGAGGAAATGATGAAATAGTCACAGCCTTTTCCCTCTCTACCCAATCTCTCAGGAAAATCTTGAGTGTTTTCTGCTAAGTCTCCCCACACTCCAGCTCATGATGAATTCAGTGGGGCCAACCCTGCAGAGAACACTAACAAAGGTCTAAGAGAGAGGGAAAAGAGGGAGGAGAGACCAGGGAGTGGACTTCAGAGGGAGTTTTGGGGAAATTTCAGGAAGGAAAAGCTTGGGTAAGCTCATAAGAAGGATAGAAGTTGCCAAAGAGGATTTTTTAAAAAAGAAGTTTTCTTGTGTTTTGTCCATGTAATGCTTTTGATGTTTTCCTAGGTGTCCAGTGGTCTCAGTGAAAGTTTTCCATTGGGTTGGTATTTCTCTGAAGTTAACACTGCCAAAAACTGGACCACAGGATATTTGGGCTTTCCATAGGTTATAATGAGATCATGTCTTTGAGGGCGACTGGGTGGCTCAGTCAGCTAAGTGTCTGGCTCTTGACCTTGGCTCGGGTCTTGATCTCAGGGTTGTGAGATCGAGCCCCGTGTGAGGCTCTATATGGAGCCTACTTTCATTTTATTTTATTTTATTTTACTTTATTTTATTTTATTTTTTATTTTATTAAGATTTTATTTATTTATTTGACAGAGAGAAACACAGCTAGAGAGCAAACACAGCAGGGGAAGTGAGAGAGAGAGAGAAGCAGGCTTCCACTGAGCAGGGAGCCCGATGCGGGGCTCGATCCCGGAACACCAGGATCATGACCTGAGCCGAAGGCAGACACTTAACAGATGAGCCACCCGGGCGCCCTGTGGAGCCTACTTTTAAAAAAAGATTAAAAATTTCGTCTCTCTGGAACTAGACAATACTTATGCATAATAATGAAGAGCTGGTTTCTAAATGTGTATTTATATTTAGCTACTCATTTTAATTATTCATATAAAATCTTTCCAAAAGTTATTTAAGGAGAGATAACCCTGAAATAAAATATGGACTGCCATTCAGTTAGGCTGCCTCCTGGACACATTTTGGCTCAGTAGAAGAAAAATACGTTCCAAAAATCAGATCGGCTCAGTCTGGTATTTATCAAATGCCTACGATGAGTCAGGCCCTATGTCTGACACTTAGGGGAATAAATGTGACTGATATATTGATTCAGCATGACCAGTAGGTTCTAATCAAAGTGAAATTTTATTTTTATCTCTTGCTGACCTTTTAAAGTGCATTCAGTAGGGAATACATGACAAAACTTCCGAAGGCTCCGATGAAAACTTGCCCTCTCCTCCAGGGAGCTGATGTCCCCTCAGCCCCCCAGTCCCGGGAAGGTAACTTCTCACATGACTCAATGCTCAGGTCCCCTCTCCCCCGGTATTCCTACTGGTGAGGACTCGTCCTGACTCGAGGATATCTGGCCTGTTGGACAAACTCATGTATGCCTTGCCTCACACAAGGGCAGGTGACCTCCAAATGCAGCCCTGTGTTCCTTCTGTCCCCTATGCCCCCCACCTGAACCCCTGTCTCTGTCTCTTGCTCTCTCTAACTGATCTGTTTTAGACCACATTAAGTTTCTCAAGTATGATTTAGGGTCTAGCTCACGGTGTCTCCTGTACATGCCAACTTTGTGTTTTGTGTGTTGAGGACAGGAAGGAGTTATGTCCTCAGAAACAACCTCACAAATCTTCTCTCCCTTCTCTGAGCCGCTTTTATATCCTTCATCTGATTGAAGCCTCTTGGAATCATGGAACCGGCTGTCAATGATCCCCTTTTAAATATCCGCACAGTGGCGTGGGATCTTGCTCTGGTACACAGTCTTTATTGTATCTTGGAACCCCAGCTGTAACTTTAAACTTAACATCCTATTACACAATAAAGAAAAGGGACAGTGCCTGTCATTGAGAAGTTTGGAGGAGACCAGAGGAGACACAAATGTGTAAACAGATCATTTCAATTTAATGTGACAAGGATCGGGATAGAAACATGCACCCGGGACAGCGAGGACTCGGAGACAGCCTCTGATACAAATTGTCGCCGCTTTCCCTCAGACATTATCTGGAGGAAAGCCAATGCAGAAGAATGAGGAGTCCGTGTGGTTTACAAGGGAGCTCACAGAATGTGGTGTCTGCCTGGGAACCTCATGCTACAAAAGCTACAGAGGTGTTCCCCGTTCCCCAAGTGCCTGAGGAAATGAGAAGATTACAGGTTCTTGGGAATAGCGTAGAATTGGTTAAAGTAGCTAGGAAAAGGACCCTTTTTCTAAGTGTTTGAAAGGAGGCCCGGAAATCTTGTCAGCCAAATGTGAAAATAGCAATCCTCTCTGAATCCGCCTTGAGGTGGTGTAGACACAGGGCGGGTTCTGAGGCCAAGGCGGCTCCCGGATGTGTGTCACTGCCATGCTCCCGGCTCTGTGACATCTGTGAGTGCGGAGAAGCCACCTTCCCACACCCAGCCATGGCTGTTGGGAGTGGAGAGGGAAAATAAGGGGCCCTGTCCACTAAAGCTACCTTCTCATTCTGTGCATGTTGTATCCCCTCTAATTCTTTCTTTTCCTTTGCAATAAATAGCTCCTTGCACTTTCTCAGGCCCCAACCCCAACCCCAAACCTGGCGTTACACGATTGTCAGGAAAATACTGAACGGCTAGGAAGGAGCTTGCTTGTCTAAAGGGCCTGAGGCAGGGGCAAAGGGAGCGTGAGCGGTTAGGGCCCCCACTGAGGTTTAGGCTACCAAGCCCACAACCTTAGAGCTGTCCAAATAGACCCCTACCATGGCCACAGGTCTGCAGGCCTGTTATATTTTTAGTTATTTTACCTCTTGTCCCTCCAAGCCATTGACAGAGCCCAGAAATTCAAGCACTTATGCATCTAAATGACCCCCTTCAGACTGCTCCCACATGTCAAACCGCTGTTCCCGTTTTTGGAAGGATCACCCCCACAACCAGAGACCATTTTGGAGAAGTAAAGCAGCATCTCATACCCGGGGTACCCCCAACCCCATTATACTCTGACTCCTCTGGAAGCATCCTCTGCGAGAATGGGGCTGGCTTTCACCGGGTAGTAGGAAACCTGGCAGGATGGAGAAGTTTCTACATCTCCACCAGTCATCCCTGCCTCTTGTCTTCTGGGTCCCCCGGTCCGCGTTGCCTCACCCCCATAGCCATCCTGAGCTTCTTCTCAGCTCTGGTGGCCACCAGAATGGTCCTATTTGGCTAAAATGTGGCAGACTTGTTTCTGTCCTTGGTTTGGGTCAGATATGCCTAGAAAGGGGGAAGAAACTAAGAGGCCATTGTAAATATGAAACGAACAAGACTAGTTTCTTATCCTGACTTCTGAAATCTAAGTCAAGATAGATGTGGCTCGTGCAGGTTTAAGGACTCTGGCATTACTTCCTTTTCTCATCTCCATCCAGCCTCCTGAGAAACAAAGCTAATCAGTTTCTAGACCAACGGAAAATCAGGGAGATATTTCTCTCAGGCCTGGCAGGATTCTTGATCCTCAACAGAATCCCCAGGAGACCTTCCTCTCCTGACTCCACCCTCCACCCCTGTGGCCTGGAGAGCAGCATAGTTTGTAACCACCAATACCGTCTTCTGCACTTGGCCTTGGCCTCGTGGGAGAGGAAAGGGATATAATATTTTTAGATCCTTTGTTACAGGCCAAGCACTATCCTACAGGTATTACATACACAATGAAGAAAGGCACCAAGGGAAGAAGGTCGGTCCCTCCCTGGCCTTCAACTATTTCTCCCTTGAGTTTAGAACATTAAAACATGGTGGTGGAAACCACTAGTGTCCCACCAACCAGCAGGTGATTCAAAGTACAAAAAGCACGAAAACTTAATACACACACACACACACACACACACACACACACACATGCACAAAACGCATACACAAGTTAAAATTAAAAGCACTTCCCTCCAGTTTTCCTCATTGGAGGATAAACAAACTTAACTTTGATCTCTGGTCCTACTGTGAGTGTTGGTCAGGGGCAGGAGGGACAGGTTACCTTTCAGGCTGTGCTAATGCCACAAGGTCATGCTCACGAAGAGCCCAGGGCTGTCTGGGCTCTAGATGCTGCCTAACAAAGCTTGCTTTGGCCCATCTCTGGAAGTCCTCATAGCTTGGACCCCTGTCACTTGTTTCTCTAACTTGTTTAATATTGCCCCAAACGAATTCTCTGGATGACCATTAAGACTGATTCTACCCTGCAGGGCAGGTCTAAATCTTTTCAGTTTTTGTAGCATCATCCAGAAGTCTGTCAATCGGCCGTGAAGCCTTCATGTTGGGTGCCACATTCCCTCCATATCAAACAGTGACCGTAATTTCTGACGGGCACTAGAGCTGTACTTCATATCTCATGTTTCCTGTTCTCTTAGCATGCTGCTGGAATGATATCATTCCATCATTTTTTTCTGGCACCCCTTGTAACTTTGGAAAGCAAGCTATTAGTTTGTCACTCCTTTCTAGGTAATCTGTCTTTCCTCTCTTACCGCTTTTAAGATCGTTTTGGTCTTTCTCATCAGTTGCATTATGAAGTCTGCTGTAGTTTTTATTTACCCTACTTGAGATTCACTGAGCTTCCTAAATCTGAAAGTTGGGACCTTTCGTAAATACTCAAAAGTACTCAGTCTTTTCGGATGTTGCCTCTCTCTCTATCTCTAATCACATATATATTAAAATTTCTCATTTTGGCCTTGGAGTGTCTTACCCTCTTTTTCACATTTTTCATCTCATTGTTTCTCTCTATGGCCTCATGTGTAATTCTTCAACTCTCACTGGTGCTTAACTGAGTCTTCCCTCCAGCTGTGTGCAGTTGTAACTTAACTTGTTCCAGAGCTTTCAATGATTCATTTTCCATTTCTAGACATTCCATTCGGTTGTCTTTCAAACCTTTATCTGGTCAGATTGCGTCTCTTGCTCCTTCCTCAAGCTTCCCATTCCCTCCTTCCTTCATTTGAACACACTGAAAAGCCTTCTTTTATATTCTGTACTCTGTGATTTCAGTATCTAAAAGTCTGTTCCAAATTGTTTCTACCAATTCTTGTTCATGGTATCTTTCTCCTTGCAGTTTTTTTATTATGAACTTATATAGTTGGGGAAATTTCAGCAGATGAAATCCATTGAGGGTTGGATTGAGAGCGCATATCTTCAGAGAAGGTTTGCTTTCGCTTCTATGACGCGTTGGTCCCTTAGCAATGAGGAACACTTTCTACGTGGTTCTTTAGTTTACGTTCCTTTGAACTGGAGCCTTGTGAAATCAGGACTCAGACTTGCATGACAACTGGCTGATATCCACACCATCTCAGGGTAGAGCTGCTTTCTCTTCCCCCAAAACCAAGACCGAATGAAGTGGTCACCCTTTGGAGGAGCAGGGGGCCCTGGATTATGTGAGTCACCAAATCACAGTCCCCAGCTTGTGTGAGCCCTTAGCTTTGTCTCTGTCTTCTTGAACATTCTTAAGCCGGAAACTTTTGGCCACTAGAACGCATGGACAAGCACTGTGTGCAGCACCATCCTACCTGATGGGATTCACGAGTCTCCTTTATTTTGGCCTCTGCAAACTTCTACTCCCTTGCCAACAAAACCACTGTTCAAAAAAAATGTGTGTGTGGGTTTTGGTTGGACTCAGCCCATAGAGCATTTTTAAAGTAAGATGGTTATTTTCTAAAGGATGTTTCTATCCACTGTTGCTGGAAATTTAAGTTTTCGTTTCCCATCAAGTGCCTTTTTCTTGGTGGAGGGACACCTCTATTTTGTAAATCACTTGCGGAGAGAAATGACTGAAAGGACCCAAGTTCAACAAGTGATCCAGCACAGCTGTTATCAATTAATTCCATCTCCAGGTTGGCTCCCTGCCTTCTCCCCTGCACTCCCACTAACTCGGTCTTCTCCTATTTCCGCCCTCCCAGGCAATGTGGAGGAATTCATGGCACCAGCAAGATTTCATAGACCCTCATTTTTAAAAAAGATTATCTTCCTTTAGAGAGGAATATAAATGATGATTTCTCCCATGAAGGGCTGCTCAAAAGTTAAGGCTGCATTAGTTTCCCTTAGTAACACAGCATGGTATTTGATTTATTCATTAATTCGACAACTTTTAAATACTATGTGCTAGATACTCTGAGGGAAGCCTTCTCTAAGGAGAAGCATTTATTCAACAAACATTTATTAAGTCCCTACCATGTTCTAAGACCTGGAAGAACAGCAGGAATAAAACACAGAGGCAAGAAAGATCCTGGCATTTTTAGGGGCCCAGCGTAGTTTAGAAGAGGTAGGGGGCCAGAAATGGGGCAAGAAATGGAATGAAGTATCCACACATTTATGTAAATTCTTCTCGAGCTTGTATTTGTGTTCGAACTCTTTAAACTTTCAGAATTCATATACATTCCTACTTTTATGCTCAAATCAATATTTTATATTTAGATTTAAATTTTTAAGCTTTTACTCAAATAAGGTATTTGAATATGCAGACGTCTATACCAGAAGATAAAGCAGAAATTTTGTGTTTCCTAGTAGCCCTGTAATCAATTAATCCCTGGGTTAGTGCGAACCCCTGGGCCAGCCATGGGTTGGGGGGGCCCACAGGGTCTGGGATGGGAATTGCGGGTGGATACAGGAGAACTCAGCAGAACTTTCCCGCATAGAGTATCTGGCAGGAAATCCTGACCTGGGGGAATGCAGGAACCATGAATCTATAGGAGAAAGCTGAGGCCACGGCCCAGGAAGTCAGGCGGGAGCAGAGGAAAACGACGGAGCAGCAGAGTCTGCGACCACAAGGAGGCCTTGGGTTTCAGCCCAGCTCTAGGACGCAAGCAGGGGACAGATTCTAGCCTGGAAGGCCAGGGAAACTTTTTGTGTGTGTTTGTTACAGATGAACAGGTGCATAAAGGAGTTTATTATTGTTTTAAATTCGATTAATTAACATACAATGTGTTATTGGTTTCAGAGGTAGAGGTCAGTGATTCATCCGTTGCATAGAACACCCAGTGCTCATTATACCCCGTGGCCTCCTCAGTGCCCACCCCCCAGTTACTCCATCCCCTCGCCCCCCTCCCCTCCAGAAACCCCTAGTTTGTTTCCTGAGATCAAGAGCCTCTTATGGTTTATCTCCCTCTCTGGTTTCCTCTTGTTTTATTTTTTTCTTCTCTTCCCCTGTTTCTCTGTTTTGCTGCTTAAATTCCACACATGAGTGAGATCATAGGATAATTGTCTTTGAGTTACCTCGAAGATGACTGTGAGTCCTAGGACAGGGTGTG
Source organism: Spilogale gracilis (assembly GCA_004023965.1). Taxonomy (NCBI): domain Eukaryota; kingdom Metazoa; phylum Chordata; class Mammalia; order Carnivora; family Mephitidae; genus Spilogale; species Spilogale gracilis. The sequence goes on from PITA01020334.1 coordinate 31,978, forward strand.
TCCCCCTCCCACCCCTCCCACCCCTCCCACCCTTGGCGTGAGCATGAGAGAGGACAGCCCGGGGTCAGTGGCTGAGGGGGGCATGGCTCCAGCAGCCCAGGCCCTCGAGGAATGGGCCAGGCCATCTAACGGCTGCACGTCTGACCTCCCGGGCTGCCTACAGCCACATGTGCAGACCCACGGCCACGCCTGCACACTGAGAACGTGGGTCCTAGCAGGTGAGGATTTGTGGTGGAACTCAGGGTCGCACTTTGGGAAGACAGAACAACATACCCGTTTTGAGTTCTGAAATACGCTGGCCTGCCCTACACCGGGAACTTTCCTGGTATGACTGAAACAGAGTGAATGAGAGACACCTCCGGGGGTACAAATACGACATTGTATCCCATTTCCGAACACAGAGGTGTTAGACAGCCTGACAGGTGTCTGTGCTCCAGTAAAGCTCTGAGGATGACCGATAGACTTGTTTCCAGCTTTCTTAATGAATAAACAATGAGCTGATCCCAGGACTAGGATCTCTGAGAGAAGACAGCCCAAGGACGTCTCTGAATCTCTTCTGTCACATCGTGGGTTACGTGAAGCAAGAAAGGAATGAAAAGTCAGCAGTCACTGTGGCTTTCGGCTTTCGGCTTGCGAAGGGAAGCTAGACTCCAGGTCATTCCTTCCATGTGCCATCCATCTGTCCAAGCCCAGGCCACCACGACTGATGGGGAGAAAGGCTTACGAGAAACGGACTCGCCCCAGAGGGAGACTGCCCTGTCCTCCTCTGTCTAGCTTCTCAGATCCAGCTCCTGTGTCCCAGCCCCCATCCTAAACCCCAGTGCCTGGCCCTCCTCCTCTCTTGGTCCCTGCCCTCTGAGGTTCCCCTTCCTGCCTCACTCCTGAAATCCACTACGGAAAGAGAAAGGAGAGCAGACTGAGCTGGGACTTCAGGAAAGGTGTCGGAGACTAGGTAGAGCTGACCCGGGTTTTGAATGCAGCCTGCCTTTCATAGCCAGAGACGGGGTAGAGGAATGTTATAGGCGGAGGACAACAGGGGGCAATGTACAGATCAGTTTGCTAAGAATTCACAGCTCCAGAAGGGGAGAAGGGTCACACAGATAAATGGGGACTTTTACGAGGGTCTTAAATTCTAAGCCAAATTTGAACTTCGATCTGCAAGCTATGAGAAAGCACTTAAATTGGAGGATACTGAGGATAGGATACTTATCTAAAATAGAAGGATACTGAGATAAGGACACTTATCTAAAAATAAGAAATAACATTAATAACTGAAAACAATAATATCTATACAAAGCATAGTTTGTTTCTTTGACCCTCACAGCGATCCTGCGGACATAGTAGCGCTTAATGTGGACAAAGGCATGGGGCATGAATAGCATCGTAGCTCAGTCATGCAAGCTCCCTCCTCCCAGGCAGGCTGCATCAGGGGCAAGGCACCAGGTTCTCCATGGAGTTGATAAGGAGACAGGTACGGCAGCACCTTCTCTTTATGCCATCCATTCCAGAAATGACCAGGCTGTCACTGAGCAGTGCTCCTACCCTCCTCTGGCCCCAGGCTGGGGCAGCAAGGGTGAGGAGGGCAAGGTGGGAAGGAGGCCAAGAAGAGCGGCCCATAAAACAGCCGCCCACCATGGCAAGGATGTCCTTAGCAGCCCAATCTCACTCCAGGTGCTCTGAGCATCCCTAGAAATCTCTCCCAAGCTTTAGTTTGGAAGACTTCCAATAAGGCTGTTTCTGTTGAGACCACACAGACTGCTCAAGGGCTGCCTGGCTTTCCGATGTGATAGACTCTTCATGGGAGGTTCATCAGCATACTGAAGTGTGTTTGTTATTAAACACCATGGGATCTGGGATCGGCTATATGGCTGGAGACATCTTCTGGTAAGGTGTTTTGTTTTGTTTTGTTTTTCTGTAGTGAGAATAGGGAGGAATGGGGAACACAGGTATGATTAGGAAAAGACGGGTAATCAACCTTGTATTGACTTTTGTCTCACTCTGCTTGAGCCACTGGAAAACAGTACACAGGGCTGGTGAAATGCTAATGTGTGCTTCATGGGCACTCAGGGAACAGCTATAAATAGAGCAGGCCGGAGAATAAAATAGAATGCTTGGCTACAAACTCAAGTATTATTTAGGAAAAGGTGTCTATGTGTTCACCTTCTGGTTTTTTCCACCTGTTACTACTCCGCCTCTCGGCTTTCCTTCCAGAGTCTCAAACCAAAGATACTGGCCAGAGAGGTGAGCTTCCTCAGTCTAAGGAAGATCAAGCGTGGTGTCCATCCAGAGGTTAAAGCTGCCTAAAACAGGAGCCTGGACACTGATTTGAACCCTGGGATTTAGAAAACTTTGGATTTATATAACATACAGTTTAATAATTAAGGACATGGGTATTGGAATATTAGACCCAAGTCTATTCCTGCTCTAATTTAATAATCTAGGGGTGAGCCCTTCAATGGGATCCTTAACACTAAAAAGAAAGATAATAGTACCCATCTCATAGGGTTGTTGTGGGCATTAAGTGAGATAAATGAGACCATGTACTCGGGAAATATTAGCTATCATTGTTCTGTAGTTAGTAAAGGTTCTAGGAGGCAGAGACAGCCTAACCCAACTGTGGCAAGAGCAAGGCCAAGCAAATACCAAGGAACATCGAATTACGGAATCATTCCACTATTTGAAAGAGACTTTCAAAACTCTTCCAACCCCTATCTGGTGCCCCCAAACTCCCTTCTCCACCTCCGTCCCTAAGCCCCCACTTGTAGGCACATGTTCCATGATGGGAAACTCTGCAGTCTCTGGGCAGGGCCAGGGAGCTCTGCTGGAAAGTTTCTCTGTGTACTGAGTCTAAATTTAACCTCTTAGGACTTTCACCTATTGCCTTTGTTTCTTCCAGAGGGATAGAGAATAGGCCCATATGGCACCTTTCAACTTCTTGAAATGACTGTCGCTAGATTTCGACCCCTCTAAGTTAAACAACCCCAGTTCCTTCAACTCCTCTTCAAAGCAATGTCTTCTAATCATATCACCATTGCTGGTCCCACTTCTCTTAGGTCAATGGTTCTCAACCAGAGCGACCTGTCTAAAGATATTTTAGGTCGTCGCATGAAGGATAGGACTACTGCCGGCATTGAAAAGATAGAGGCCAGGGATCCTACAGTCCCAGCAGCAAAGAATTATTTGGCCTAGGTAGTCAATAGTGCTGAGCCAGAGAAACCCTGTCCTAAACAAACACATTCATCAGTGTTCTTAAAGTGCGGGCCAAAATCATACACAGAGCGGTCTCTGCTAACGTTGCCATTT
>PITA01020335.1:0-35185 GCA_004023965.1 Spilogale gracilis
CACTAGCTATCAGGGAAATTCAAATCAAAACCACACTGAGATACCACCTTACACCAGTCAGAATGGCCAAAATTAACAAGACAGGAAACAACAAGTGTTGGAGAGGCTGCGGAGAAAGGGGAACCCTCTTACACTGTTGGTGGGAATGTAAACTGGTGCAGCCGCTTTGGAAAACAGTGTGGAGATTTCTTAAAAAATTCAAAATAGAGCTACCCTATGACCCTGCAATTGCACTACTGGGCATTTACCCCAAAGATACAGATGTAGTGAAAAGAAGGGCCATATGTACACCAATGTTCATCGCAGCAATGGCTACAATCGCCAAACTGTGGAAAGAGCCAAGGTGCCCATCAACAGACGAATGGATAAAGAAGATGTGGTACATATATACAATGGAATACTACGCCTCCATCAGAAAGGATGAATATCCAACTTTTGTAGCAACATGGACTGGACTGGAAGAGATTATGCTGAGTGAAATAAGCCAAGAAGAGAAAGTCAAGTATTGCATGGTTTCACTTACTTGTGGTGCATGAGGGGTAACCTGGAGGACAGTGGGTGAAGGAAAGTAAAGGGGAGCTAGGGAAATCCAGGGAAATAAACAAAACAACAGAGACTTTGGACACAGAAACAAACTGAGGGACTTGGAGGGAGGGGGATGGAGGGATGGGAGAGCCTGGTGGTGGGTACTGGGGACACCTAAAGCATGGAGCACTGGGTGTGGGTAATGGGGAATGAATCTTGGAACACTGGAAAAAAAATTTAAGTAACAATACAAATAAATAAATCTAAAAAAAGTAAAAAAAATTAAATAAAATAAAATGGTCCATTTATTTTTAATTATTTGTTTTTCTTTTCTTACCTTTTTCCCATTTAAAATAAATTCTTATTTTAACAACTTATGTTTTTAAGTTGCTTTTCAACTTTTTTCTCACATCCACATTTCATAGATTTTTACCTCATTCTAGTCTTTTTTCATACTATTGAAAAATATGTTTTGCTTTCATTGTGATTTTGGACTTTAGTGTATTCTAAAACACAAACAAAATTCAATCAGGAATAAAAAGATTACCCTGTTTTGTCCATCCAGTGAGATTATAGTCTCTCTTCCCTGTCCCCTCTTTTTTACAGTTTTGGTTCATCTTGGCTTTGTTTGCTTCTCTGTGGTGTCTTCTGACAACTTTGATTTTTTTCTAAGGTGCATTTTGCTTGGGTTGTGGTTGATATTTTGGGCTCTGTTCATTTGCTCACCCATCCTTCCCTGGGAAGAATGACTAGAAAGAGGATCTCACAACAAAGGAAAGAAACAGAGGCAAAAATGTCTGCAGCAGAGTTAATTGATATGGATATAAGTAAGATGTCAGAAATGGAATTCAAGTTAGCAATTATAAAGATAATAGCTAGGCTTTATTTAATAAAATACAACACAGAATCGCTAAGGGCAGAAATGGTGTCTAATCAGGCTGAACTTAAAAATATTATGAATGAGATGCTGTCTAAATGGGATGCTATAACAGCTAGGGTCATGAGGCAGAAAAGAGAATAAGTGACCTAAAGGGCAGGCTAATGGAAAGGAGGGAAGTTGAGGAAAAGAGAGAAAGACAACTAATCACCCATGAAGAAAGGCTTTGAGAATTTAATAATGCATTGAAAAGAGCCAATGTCAGAATTCTCAGGATGAGGGGTGGAAAGAAAGAGAGCTAAGTAGATATATTTGAGCAAATCATAGCTGAGAACTTCCCTAATCTGTGAAAGGAAACAAACGTTCAAATCCAAAGCAGTGGAGAGGACTCTTCCAAAAATCAATAAAAATAGATCAACACCCCAACATATAATAGTGAAGCTTGCAAATTTTAGAACCAAAGGAACTATCCTGAAAGCAAGTAGGGAGAGAAGATTCCTTACTTATGGAGGCAGGAACCTCAGAATAACACAGACCTAACCCCAAAAACCTGGCAGGCCAGAAAGGGCTGGCAAAATACATTCAGTGTACTAAATTAGAAGAACACATAACCAAGGATACTGTATCCAGCAAGGCTGTCATTCAGAATGGAAGAAGAGTTAAGGAACTTCCAGGACAAACAGAAACTGAAAGAATATATGACTATCATGCCATCCCTGCAAGAAATATTAAGGGGGATTTTGTAAAGGAAGAGACATCTGAGAGTCACATAGACTGGAAAGAAAGAGAGAAAAATCTATGGAAACAGGGACTTTATAGGCATTACAATAGCACTACATTCATCTCTTTCGTTAGTTACTCTGAATGTAAATGGGCTGAATGCTCCAACCAAAACACACAGGGTATCAAATTGGATATAAAGCAAGAGCCATCCATATTCTATAGGAGACTCATTTTAAATCTGAAAAAGCTCCAAACTGAAAATGAGGGGTGGGAAGAACAATTTACCTCACTAATGGACCTCAAAAGAAAGGTGGGGTAACAATCCTCATATCAGACAAATTAGCTTTTAAACCAAAGACTGTAGTAAGAGATGTAGAGGGACACTATATCATACTTAAAGGGTCTATCCAACAAGAGAATGTAACAATTGTAAATATCTATGCCCCCAATGTGGGAGCAGTCAGTGATATAAATCAATAATTAACGTAAAGAAACAGATGGGACTTCAGCACCCCACTTAGAGCAATGGACAGATAAACTAAGCAGAAGATCAACAAGGAAACAAGGGCTTCGAACAACACATTGGACCAGATGGACTCCACAGTTATAAACAGAACATTCCATCTTAAAACAACAGAATACACATTCTTCAGGAATGCACATGTAACAATCTCCAGAATAGATCACAAACTGGGTCACAAATCAGGTTTCAACTGATACTAAAAGATTGTGATTTTTTTTATTCCCTGCCTATTTGCAGACCACAATGCTTTGAAACTGGAACCCCAACACAAGAAGATACTTAGAAGGAACTCAAACACTTGGAGGTTAAAGAACATCCTTCTAAAGAATGAATGATCAACTAGGAAATTAAAGAACTGAAATAATTCATGTGTACTAATGAAAATGAAAACACATTGATTCAAACCTTATGGGATCCTGTAAAGGTGGTTCTAAATGGGAAGTACATAACAGTCCAAGCCAATGTCAAAAAAAATAGAAAAATCTCAAATGCACAAACTAACCTTATACCTAATGGACCTGGAGAAAGAACAGCAAATAAAGCCTCAACCAAGCAGAAGAGAAATAATAAAGGTTAGAGCAGAAATCAATGAAATAGAAATCAGAAGAACAGTAAAAGAGATTAATGAAACTAGAAGTTGGTTCTTTGAGAGAATTAATAATACCAGTAAACCTCTGGCCAGACATAGCCAAAAGAGAGAGAGAGAGAGAGAGAGAGAGAGAGAGAGAGAGAGAGACGACCTAAATTAATAAAATCATGAATGAAAGGGGAGTAAAACCAAGTAAATAGAAACAGTTATTAGAAATTATTACCAGAAGCTAAATGCCAAAAAAATAGGCAATCTGGAAGAAATGGATTCATTCCTGGAAATGTATAAACTATCACAGCTGAAACAGGAAGAAATTGACAATCTGAACTGACCAATAACCAGCAAAGAAATTGAAACAGTAATCAAAATTCTCCCCCAAAACCAAGCATCTAGGGCCAGATGGCTTCCCAGGGGAATTCTACCAAACATTCAATGAAGAAATAATACCTATTCTACTGAAGCTGTTTTAAAAAATAGAAATAGAAGGTAAACTTTCAAACTCGTTCTACAAGACCAGCATTACCCTGATCCCCAAACCAGACAAAGACCCCATCAAAAAGGAGAATTACAGACCAATATTCCTGATGAACATGGATACCAAAATACTCAACAAGATTTTAGCCAGTAGGATCCAACAATATATTAAAAGGATTATTCACCACTACAAGGTGGGATTTATTCCTGGGATGCAAGGGTGGTTCAACATGATACAGCACAGTAATAAAATTCAAGAACCATATGATTTTTTCAGTTGATGCAGAAAAAGCATTTGACAAAGTACAGCATTCTTTCTTGATTTAAACTCTTCAAAGTATAGGAATAGAGGGAACATACCTCAGTATTGTAAAATCCATCCATGAAAAGCCCACAGTGAATATCAGTATCAATGGGGGAAAATGGAGAGCTTTTCCCCTAAGGTGAGGAAAACAACAGGGATGCCCACTCCTCTTCTGTTCAGCATAGTACTAGAAGTTCTCAACTCAGAAGACAACAAAATGAAATAAAAGGCATCCAAACTGGCAAACAAGAGGTCAAACTCTCTTTTTACAGATGGCATGATTCTTTATGTAGATTACCCAAAAGACTCCATCCTCAAATTACTAGAACTCATACAGCAATTCAACAACATGGCAGGATACAACAACAATGCACAGAAATCAGTTGCATTTCTATAAACTGACAGTGTGACAGAAGAAATAGAAATTAAGGAATCAATCCCATTTACAATTGCTCCCAAATCCATAAGGTATCTATGAATAAACCTAACCAAAGAGTAAAGGACCTGTACTTTAGAAACTACAGAACACTTATGAAAGAAATTGAGGAAGTCACAAAGAGATGGAAAAGCATTCCATGCTCACAAATTGGAAGAATAAACATTGTCAAAATGTCTATGGTATCCAAAGAAATCTACATGTTCAATGCAATCCCTATCAAAATGAAACTGACATTTTTTCCACAAAGTTAGAACAAGTAATCTTAAAATTTGTATGGAACAAGAAAAAGACCCCAAATCGATAAGGGATTCTTGGAAAAGAAAACCAAACCTGGGCACACCACAATGCCTGGCTTCAAGCTATCTTACAAAACTGTGGTCATCAAGACAGCATGGTATTGGCACAAAAACAGACACATAGATCAGTGGAACACAACAGGGAGTCCAGAAATGTACCTTCAACTGTATGGTCAATTAATCTTCAACAAAGCAGGAAAGAACATCAAATGGAAAAAAGAATAGTTTCTTCAATAAATAGTGCTATAAAATTGACTATTCTCTTACACCACATATAAAGACAAACTCAAAATGGATGAAAGTCCTCAATGGGATACAGGAATACATCAAAATCCTGGAGGAGAACACAGGCAGTAACCTCCTTTGCACAGAAATTTCTTCCATGACATGTCTCTAAAGACAAAGAAAGTAAAAGCAAGAATAAACCATTGGAACTTTATCAAATAAAAAGCTTCTGCACAGCTTGGGTGCCTGGGTGGCTCAGTGGGTTAAAACCTCTGCTTTCGGCTCAGGTCATGGTCTCAGGGTCTTGGGATACAGGCCCGCATCAGGCTCTCTGCTCAGCCGGGAGCCTGCTTCCTCCTCTCTCTCTGCCTGCCTCTCTGCCTACTTGTGATCTCTCTCTGTCAAATAAATAAATAAAATCGTTAAAAAAAAAAAGCTTCTGCACAGCAAAGGAAGTATAGTCAACAAAACTAAAAGGCAACCTATGGAATGGGAGAAGATATTTGCAAATGACATTACAGATAAAGGGCTGGTATTCAAAATTTGGGCTGGTATCCAAGATCTAAAGAACTTCTTAAGATCAACACCCAAAAATCAATCCAGTCAAGAAGTAGGCAGAAGACATGAACAGACATTTCTCCAAAGAAGGCATACAAACTGGCACTAGACACATAAGAAAATGCTCAATATCACTTGCCTTCAGGGTAATACAAATCAGGTAATACAAATACAATGAGATATCACCTTATACCTGTAAAAATGACCCTAAATAACAAGACAGGGAACAAAAAAATGTTCACAAGGATGCAGAGAAAGGGGAATCCTCTTACAATGTTGGTAGGATTGCAAACTGGTATAATCACTCTGGAAAACAATATGGATATTCCTCAAGATGTTAAAAAATCAAGCCACCCTATGACTGAGCAATTGCACTACTGGGTATCTACCCCAAAGAAACAGACATAATGAAAAAGGGGGCACCTGCACCCCAATGTTCATGACAGCAATGTCCACAATAGCCAAACTGTGGAAGGAGCCAAAATGTCCTTCAATAGTTGAGTGGATAAATAAGATGTGGTTCATATATACAGTGGAATATTACTCAGCCATCAGAAAGGATACCTACCATTTGTATCCACATGGATTGAACTGGAGGGAATTACGCTAAGTGAAATAGGTCAAGTAGAGAAAGACAATGCTCATATCATTTCACTCATGTGTGGAACGTTAAGGAATAGTATGGAGGACCACAGGGGAAGAGAGGGAAAATCGAATAGGAAGAAATCAGAGAGGGAAACAAAGCATGAGAGACTCTGGTCTCTGTAAACAAACTGAGGGTTATGGAAGGGAGGGTGGTGAGGGGATGGAGTAACCAGGTGATGGGCATTAATGAAGGCACATGTGTTGATAAGCACCATTACATGCAACTAAGGAATTGTTGAAGACTACATCAAAAACTATGTTGGTCATTTGAAAATAATAAAAAATAGATAAAAGACTGACAATCCCAAGTGTTGGCAGTGATGTCGGCACCTGGAGCTTTCATGCATTGCTCTTCAAATGCAAAATAGTACGATTACTTTGAAGTGAAGTTGGCAGTTTTTTTTATAAACCTACACTTACCATTAAACTAAGCCATTCCACTCCTAGTATTTGTCAAGATAAATGAAAATAGATTTTCACAAAAACACCTTGCTCTCATATGTTCATGGGAACTTTATTCATAATGACCTAAAATTTGGAATAATTCAAATGTCTCTTAGTTGATGAATATAAAATTGTTGTAGATTCATATAATGGAGTAAAAAGGAACAAATATGTAACAGAACAGATGAATGTCAGAAGCATTGTGTTAAGAGAGAGCAATCAGTGAGACACAAAAAGCCACATACTAAAGTATTCCATTTATCTGAAATTCTGGAAGAGACAAAGCCAGAGCAACAGAAATTAGATCAGTAGTGACGTAGAGCCAGGAGTGGGGAAAGGAGATTTTCTACTGAGTGACCCAAAGGAACTTTTTGAGATAACAAAAATGTTCTATATGTAATTGTGGTCATGGTTATTTGACTATAATCTAATTATACAATTATAATCGGTAAATTTCATTGCATATAAATTGTATCTCAATAACATGGTTTAAAATAAAAATGCTTCATACATTGTGCAGTATACTTCCTGTTGCATCACTTAATGCCTGGCATATGAGTCGAGGTCCAACTGGGAAAACAAATCACACTGAGTACTTCAAGAGGAAATTTTATTTAAAGGACTGGTTATCAGGTGTGGGAGATTTGACAGAGTAAATAAATAGCACTGAGGTAACCAAAAGATGAAAGCTGAAGGAACTATTAACATCACTACAGATGAGGGAACAAAATGGAACTGGTATCTTTAAGATCAGAACACAGATCCCCTAGAGCTGTAGGTGAAACCTCTGAGAAAGGGGTGCCCCCAGACTACTGGTAGTATTTCTGCAGAGATGAGAGAGATTAGATTTTTTTGAGGGTTGCATAAGGGAGGAAGAGTTGTCACCAGGAGGAGGGGCCATTCTGGGACAATCCAGACAAGAAAAGGAAAAACAGGAAGGATTAATCCCTTTTCTGTACTTTTTTTAATCCTCCAAATCTCTAATGGCTCCTTGGTGAAGTCATTAGGGTCTCAGTTATAGAAAGAGAATACTTTTTTTTCAGAGCCTAACCTCAGGATCAGAGAACAAATTATAAGAAGTATGGATGTGGAGCTGAAAGACAACAGGTAAATGACACCTCTGTTTTATCCCACTTTTAATAAGATTAATCAGTAATGTCAGGTGGTTTCAGCTTAATTTCTCTATTATTAAACTCCCAGTCAATGTTTCATTTAATGGTTTTAACATCCATGGCCTATTATTATGCAGATTCATGATTTCATTTTGGGTTACAACACATAGATCCTGATTTTAGCATTCTTTGCGCACTTATTAGCTGGAGTTCTGTGAAGAAGAATGTACTCTCATGAACTATTTGGTTATCCTAAAATACAGTTTTTATAAGAAAGACAGGAAAAATCTTGATTATCCATATCAGTTTAATAGTTGGTGACCTAGCAGCCTCCAAAAATGATCAATGAGTTAGTGGCTTTTGTTAGTATTAGGAACGCATCACTTTTGTTAGTATTAGGAACACATCACTTCTGTTTATATACTTGATGTTCTTAAATCCATCATAGGCATTATTCTTTTTGACATTCAGATTGTCCTATTTTAGGCCAGTGGGAGACTTTCTGGTATTTTTGTTGGTTTGTTTCTTGTATTTTTATTCTGGATTATTCTTTTAAAATCATCAAATATGTGCAATTTAATTGTCCCCTTCATTTGACTCTAAATCTCTCAGACCTGGAAGAAATTTGCCACTTATTTTGCACTTTTCCCACTTAGTAAGCAGCTAATAAATACTTGAGCTGTGTGGTATTGAGCTACCATATGGAAACATTCTTAAATGGCCTTTCAACAGAGAAAACAATTTTAAGAGCCAATTTTAATCATAAAATTCAATAAAGTTTTTCAGTTCTAATCAAATATGCAAGTCCAGTCTTGAAATCTTGGGTATTATGTGCATTACTGGAGTGGGGCTGGGGGAGGAAATAACAGTGCAAAAAGTCAATAGAAGAGAATTATACAACATAGAGTGGAAGTACTTTAAGATTTTAAATCAGTGTGTGTTTTTCTAAAATAAAAGATCATAAATAATTTTCCTAAAATGGATTCAGTTTAGCTCCTGCTGTTGAAATGAAGACTGTCACTGTAGCATGTGGGAGCAGTAGAAGAACTAAATAAAGATCCTGGGATCTACCTTTTTAAAGAAGACTCTCTTTCCTCTAGAAAGAGTTAGCAATCTTTTGGTTCACATTAACACTGCTATTTATCCATATATAGATAAATAAATAGATAAGTTGCCATATTCCAGTCAGATGCCCAGACTAACACTTGGGGCAATTTTCTAAGCTTCTCCTTCTCCTCTGAGTTCCACAGACACTTTTTCTTAAAACTTTTCAAATCCTTGCCCTCTTTTTCCCCCTTTCATTTTTCTTATAGTTTAGACTTTCAGCTTAACTGAACTGTTATTGGCCTCCTATTTGCCTCCAATCTTCACACTATTATCAAAGTAATCTTTTTGTAAATTGATTATATCACAGTCCTTGATTAAAATCCTTAAATAGTTCATTGCCTTTGTGAAAAAAAATCCACATTTCCAACATGGAATATAAGACCCTTCATGATCTGGCCTTTATTTAACTTTCTGTCTTCCTCCTTCCTGACTCCTCAAGTCCTGTCCCCATTGCTCCCGCAATTCTGAAATCCTGGCGGAACTCTTAGCACACTAGGCTCTAATGCTGCTTTACCCTAGAATAAAGCTGTTCCCTCTATTTGGAACAAACTTCTCCTTTTTTCAAATAGGTAATGAAGATCCACCCTTCAAAAGTCAGCCCTGGGGCATCTGGGTGGCTCAGTCTGTTCAATGTCTGCCTTCCGCTCAGGTCATCATGATCCCAGAATCCTGGGATCAAGTCCCACATCTAACTCTCTGCTCAGCGGGGAGCCTGCTTCCTCCTCTCCCTTTGCCTTCCACCCCTCCGGCTGGTGCTCTCCCTCTGTCAAATAGGTAAATAAAAGTATTTAAAAAAATCATCCCTGATATCACCTTCTCTGGGAAGCCTTACTTTATCTCCCTCATACCCAGAGAAGGTTAGTTGCCTCCACAGCCCCATTTGGTTCCATGGAAGACTTACCATCACCAGTGATAACTACGCTACATGATATTTATTGTCTCTCATAAACATCCTCATGTATTTAATCTTTATCCCCAGTACCCAGCATCATGCTTGAGTATATCCTCAATGAATGTTTGCTGAGAAAATGAATGGTTGCATAGTCTTAACCCAGCATTTCCAAACATTTTTTCAAAGTGGTTTTATCAATTCACTTATACTACTACCAAAAATATGCCTGAGTTCCCGCTGTTCCACATCCTCACCCACCATTGCTATTGTCAGACGTTTAGATTTAAAACATTGTGGTAGGTCTGTGGCGGTATCTTACCGTAGTTTTTAATAAGTCTTTAATATACTAATAGATACAGTGTTAGGAGAAGACTACTCTCCTTTACCTGACCCTCATATAATTATTAACATTTCCTGAAACAGCAAATGCAAGACCCTACAGTTAAACTTGTCTAACAAACAGTGGGGAAATCAGTGATCCGGAGCAGTGCGCAGACCTGGAGTCAAGATCTTGGACTTGGAACCAGAACTAATCTAATGAGTGCTCTCAAGTTTTTCTGATTATTTGAAAACTCAGTGTATGTGTTAAAATTGAACATTCTCAGGTTGCATTTACCAGAAAATTCTGATTCAGTGGTTTAGACTTTGGGTCCTAATATTTATATTTAAGGTAAGTATCTCAAGTGATTCTGATGAAGTTGGCTTTAAGTCCACAGAGTAAGAAACTGTTTAGAGAGTTATGCTTCTTCCTAAATATGTGTAGTATTGCACATTAAATGTAATTTATGAGACTGCTTTGTCTATCACCTGGTTAATTTTAAAGCTGGATTTTCTATCTTTGTGGGTATATACAGTAGCATTTTATAAAATTAATATTTGAGCCCACTTGGAGAAGTTTAAGACAGACAGACAGAGGTAAAAACTTCTGATCATGTTGCAAAACCAAGAGTAATTATGGGGAAGTGGTATGGTGAAAGATCATTACTGTTGCTTTCAGAAGAGATGGATTTGAGACTCAGATGTGTCACCTTATAAGAGAAGATCACTTAACCTCCCCGAGTTTCTATTACTAACCTAAAGTTAGTATTATACCCAGCCCACCAACTTTGCAAACCTGATTAAGCTTCAAAATGACAGAGTGGCAAAATATTAATACAAAAGTAAGATTTAATCATTGTTAGAGGAATGATCATTGGTTTTGATTGACACAACTGCTTGAATTTAAAGACATAATATTGGGGTGCCTGGGTGGCTCAGTCGTTAAGCCTCTGCCTTGGGCTCAGGTCATGATCCCAGAGTCCCAGGATCGAGCCCTGTGTCAAGCCCTACATGGGTCTCCCTGCTCAGTGGGAAGCCTGCTTCTCCCTCTCCCACTCCCACAGCTTGTGTTCCCTCTCTAGCTGTGTCCCTCTCTGTTAAATAAATAGATAAAATCTTTAAAAAATGGGATATATTTTTTTAAAAAGAAAGAAATATTTTTTGTTTAAAAATGAAGAAATGTTTGGCTTCAGGGGCATTTTTTTTTTCTTGGGATAATCTGAGCATCTTCCTACTAAAAACAAAACTGTAAAAGCACTTTATAGTTTAGGCAACATGCAAAGAAAATCTTGGGTGACATGATCAAGGATAAAAAATTAATTTACAGATAAGACTAGTATTCAGTCCTTCTGATTATTAGCCCAGGTCACTAACCATTAGGCTTTACTCAGTTGTCTTTCTCATTCTTTATTACAGTCCACAGATGAGGTGATTCTGACACACCAGTTTGAGCATCACTGTTTTTACTGCATTAGATGTGGTACTGGGATTGTAATCAGTGTCTTCACCTTTTATTGCACTTATTTGAAAAACAGACTTATTGAGGTATTATTATCCACACACCATACAAACTCATCTCAATTGTGCAATGCAGTGGTTTTTAGTCCAGTCAGAGTTGTGCAAGCAGCACCACAAGTAATTTGGGAGCATTTCTTCACCCCAAGAGAAACCCACTATCTGACAGCAGTCATTTTACAGTCTCTCCTCCCCACTGCCTATGGCAACCACTAATCTACTTTCTGTATAGATTTGCCTTTTCAAGACCTTTACTATAAATCTTGCCATTTGTATAGGCATGACTAGAACTAGAGGGTATAATACTAAGCAAACTAAGTCAGTCAGAGAAAGATAAATACCATATGATTTTGCTCATTTGTGGAATTTAAGAAAGAAAATACGAACATGGGAGGGCAAAAAGAGAGAGAGAGGCAAACCATGAAAAGGATTCTTTAGTATTCAGAACTAAAAGAGGGTTAATAGATGTTGCTCTCCGCAACACTGGTGCAGGGGAAGGATAACTGGACCAGCCTGTTACCCTCTGGGGGGCTGAGTGAGATGGTAAGTGTCCACGGCCCGGCCACCCCCCCTGAAACCGGGAAAGAAACCACACCGAGCCGGGAGTTGAGTCAGCCGTGAAGGCGTGGCAATCTCAGCTATATTGTATCAGAGACACAGTTATATAGAGAGGAAAGGAGTAAAAGAAGTAGCAGGGGCCAATAGGAACGCATTACGTGGCTATCACTAAGGCCTTAGGCAGATTTCAGGCCAGACTGCTGGGTGGGGCGAAGTTCAGCAGCCCACGAAGATTCAGCTAGGTCACATAGTGGAAGTATTCCGGAGAGGCCAAGAGGCCACCCCAGCCAACATCCACTAATGGCCGCAAACTCGCCGGCGCCCGGATATCCCAACAAATAGAGGGAGGTGGACACTGATGGCCCAGATGGGTGATGGGTATTAAGGAGGGTATTTGTTGTGATGAATACTGAGTATTGTATCTAAATGATAAATCACTAAATTCTACTCCTGAAACTAATATTACACTATCTGTTAACTAACTGGAATTTAAATAAAAACTTGAAAAAAAATAAAATGAAATTGCTTGAGGGAAAAGACCTTTACTATAACAAAATCATACAATTGTGGCATTTGTGGCTGGCTTCCTTCACCTGGTGGGTTTTCAAGATATAATTATTGCTTTTAGGGAGCACGTTTACCCCAAAGATACAGATGTAGTGAAAAGAAGGGCCTATGCACCCCAATGTTCATAGCAACAATGTCCACAATAGCCAAACTGTGGTAAGAGCCGAGATACACTTTAACAAACAAATGAATAAGGAAGATGTGGTCCATATGCACAACGGAATATTACTCAACCACCAGAAAGGATGAATATCCAACTTTTGCCTCAACATGGATGGGACTGGAGATTATGCTGAGTGAAATAAATCAAGTAGAGAAAGTCAATTCTCATATAGTCTCACTTACTTATGGAACATAAGGAACCACATGGAGGACATT
Source organism: Spilogale gracilis (assembly GCA_004023965.1). Classification (NCBI taxonomy): domain Eukaryota; kingdom Metazoa; phylum Chordata; class Mammalia; order Carnivora; family Mephitidae; genus Spilogale; species Spilogale gracilis. The sequence goes on from PITA01020335.1 coordinate 13,070, forward strand.
AGGAGAAGGAAAGGAAAAGTGAATTGGGGGAAATCAGAGAGGGGAGGGACAATGAGGGGCTGTGGACTCCCAGAAACAGGGTTTTAGAGGGGAGGGGAGAGGGGAGGGGTCAGCCTGACGGTGGCTCTTAAGGAGGGCAGGCATCGCATGGAGCACCCAGTGTGGTGCATAAACAATGAATCTTAGAACTCTGTAACAAAAACTAATGATGTATTTTATGGTGACAGCATAACACAATAGAAAAATTATTGTTTTTAAAATTATCAGGGTAACAATAGTTTAGAAATAAAAGGTAGGAAATCACCCATACTCCCATTCTAATACATCCAATAGCATGATTTTTCTTTTTCTTCTTCTCTGCAGGTGTTTTATCTGACACCGCCCGCCGAACCTACCCACCCGCACACACCCGGCCACCCACCTCCCAGCGGAGGCTAGAGGACCAACCACGGCCCCCGCAGGATGAGCGCCCCTCCCGCGCCCCTCCCATGCCCCGCCCATCGCCGCTGGCGCCCGGCTGACGTCACCGCTTCTGGCGGCAGACCCCCTCCCTTCGGCCAGGTCGCGGTTTCTTTGACAGAGCGCGATGGCGGCGGCCGGGGCTGCCGGGTTACCGGCCACTGTGTCGGGAAAGCAAGAGTTTTACCAGCTTCTGAAGAACTTGATCAATCCAAGCTGTATGGTGCGGAGGCAGGCAGAGGAAATCTATGAAAATATTCCAGGTCTGTGTAAGACGACCTTCCTCTTAGATGCTGTCAGAAATAGAAGAGCGGGTTACGAGGTGAGACAAATGGCTGCCGCCCTGCTGCGCCGGCTTTTGTCCTCCGGGTTTGAGGAAGTCTATCCAAACCTGCCTTCTGATGTTCAGAGGGACGTCAAGGTGGAACTGATACTGGCTGTCAAGTTAGAAACACATGCTAGCATGAGGAAAAAACTTTGTGATATTTTTGCCGTGTTGGCCAGGAATTTGATAGATGAGGATGGCACTAACCACTGGCCCGAAGGTCTGAAGTTCCTAATCGATTCAATCTACTCCAAAAATGTAGTTCTGTGGGAAGTTGCACTTCATGTTTTCTGGCACTTTCCTGGGATTTTTGGGAACCAGGAGCGGCATGATTTGGATATCATCAAACGGTTGTTGGACCAGTGCATTCAAGATCAAGAACATCCGGCCATCAGGACATTGTCTGCCAGAGCTGCAGCTGCATTTGTACTTGCTAATGAAAATAATATTGCTCTTTTCAAAGACTTTGCAGACTTGCTTCCTGGAATCTTACAGGCTGTGAATGACTCATGCTATCAGGATGATGATTCAGTGCTAGAATCCCTCGTTGAGATTGCAGATACCGTACCTAAATATCTGGGTCCTTATTTAGAAGATACTCTGCAGTTGAGTCTGAAGTTATGTGGAGACTCTAGACTTAGTAATCTGCAACGCCAGCTGGCCCTTGAAATAGTAGTGACCTTATCTGAAACTGCAACCCCAATGTTGAAAAAACATACAAATATAATTGCACAGGCAGTTCCTCATATATTAGCAATGATGGTTGATCTACAAGATGATGAGGACTGGGTAAATGCTGATGAAATGGAAGAAGATGATTTTGACAGCAATGCAGTTGCTGCTGAAAGTGCACTAGACAGACTGGCTTGTGGGCTTGGTGGAAAACTTGTTTTACCAATGACTAAGGAGCACATCATGCAGATGCTTCAGAGCCCTGACTGGAAATACCGACATGCTGGATTAATGGCCTTATCTGCCATTGGAGAAGGATGCCATCAGCAAATGGAATCAATTCTAGATGAAACAGTTAACTCTGTTTTGCTTTTTCTTCAGGATCCGCACCCAAGAGTGAGGGCTGCAGCCTGTACTACGCTTGGACAGATGGCTACAGATTTTGCACCTAACTTCCAAAAGAAATTCCATGAAACAGTGATTGCAGCTCTATTGCGTACCATGGAAAATCAAGGTAATCAGCGTGTGCAGTCACATGCGGCTTCTGCACTTATTTTTTTTATTGAAGACTGCCCCAAAGCATTGCTAGTTCTATATTTGGATAGTATGGTGAGAAATCTACATTCTCTCTTGGTGATTAAACTTCAAGAGTTGATTCGGAATGGAACTAAATTGGCCTTGGAACAGCTTGTGACAACCATTGCCTCAGTTGCAGATACAATAGAAGAAAAATTTGTTCCATATTATGATATATTTATGCCATCCCTAAAGCACATTGTTGAGCTTGCTGTTCAAAAGGAACTCAAGCTTCTGAAAGGAAAAACTATTGAATGCATTAGCCATGTTGGTCTTGCTGTTGGGAAGGAAAAATTTATGCAAGATGCATCAAATGTGATGCAGCTACTGTTAAAGACACAATCAGACTTAAGTAATTTGGAAGATGATGACCCTCAGACGTCTTACATGGTTTCAGCATGGGCTAGAATGTGTAAAATTCTTGGAAATGATTTTCAACAGTACCTTCCACTAGTTATTGAGCCTCTTATTAAGACTGCTTCAGCTAAACCTGATGTTGCTCTCTTAGACACACAAGATGTGGAAAATATGAGTGATGATGATGGATGGCAATTTGTAAATCTTGGAGACCAACAAAGTTTTGGGATTAAAACTTCAGGACTCGAAGCAAAAGCAACTGCTTGCCAGATGTTGGTTTACTATGCTAAGGAGTTAAGAGAAGGATTTGTAGAATATACAGAACAAGTTGTAAAGCTTATGGTTCCTTTATTGAAATTTTATTTCCATGACAATGTTCGAGTGGCAGCAGCAGAATCTATGCCTTTTCTCCTGGAATGTGCAAGAATTCATGGCCCAGAGTATCTTGCACAGATATGGCAATTCATATGTGATCCCTTAATTAAGGCTATTGGGACTGAACCTGATTCAGATGTCCTCTCAGAAATAATGAATTCTTTTGCAAAGTCCATTGAAGTTATGGGAGATGGGTGCCTTAATGATGAACACTTGGAAGAACTAGGGGAAATATTGAAAGCAAAACTTGAAGGGCACTTTAAAAACCAAGAATTGAGACAGGTTAAAAGACAGGAAGAAAACTATGACCAACAGGTTGAAATGTCTCTGCAGGATGAGGATGAATGTGATGTTTATATTCTGACCAAAGTATCAGATATTTTGCACTCATTATTTAGTACTTATAAGGAAAAGATTTTACCATGGTTTGAACAACTGCTTCCACTAATTGTAAATCTAATTTGTTCAAGTAGGCCCTGGCCAGACAGACAGTGGGGATTGTGCATTTTTGATGATATTATAGAGCACTGCAGTCCAACCTCATTTAAATATGTAGAATATTTTAGGTGGCCAATGCTACTAAATATGCGAGACAATAACCCTGAAGTCAGGCAAGCTGCTGCTTATGGCCTGGGTGTTATGGCACAGTTTGGTGGAGATGATTATCGTTCTTTATGTTCAGAAGCTGTTCCACTGCTGGTAAAAGTTATTAAGTGTGCAAATTCCAAAACCAAAAAAAATGTCATTGCTACAGAGAACTGTATCTCAGCAGTAGGGAAGATCTTGAGGTTTAAGCCTAACTGTGTAAATGTAGATGAAGTTCTTCCGCATTGGTTATCATGGCTTCCACTGCATGAAGATAAAGAGGAAGCTATTCAGACTTTTAGTTTTCTCTGTGACTTAATTGAAAGTAACCATCCAGTTGTACTTGGTCCAAATAATTCCAATTTTCCCAAAATAATCAGTATAATTGCAGAAGGAAAAATTAGTGAGACTATTAACTATGAAGATCCTTGTGCCAAACGCCTAGCTAATGTTGTGCGTCAGGTGCAGACTTCTGAAGAATTATGGCTGGAATGCATATCCCAACTTGATGATGTGCAGCAGGAAGCTTTACAGGAGTTGCTAAATTGTGCTTGATGCACTTTAATGTTACTTGAATATCTTTTTTCCATAAAAGTAATTCCAAATAATTATTGTGAATGTATTCCATTATAATTGAGAGAACTGTTCTTTCCCTGCTGAACAGTTAATATTCCTTCCTTATATGTTTTTCCAGGATTAGTCAGTGTTCTAGCCTTGTGTTCACCTTGCATGTTATATCTCTTAAACACAGAACTTGGTGATAACTGTGCTTCTGTTGTCTTAGAATGTTTATCACCTTTTCCCTAATTGATGTGAAGTATATAAATTGTTGCTACTTGTCTGAATTGACTGGGCAAACAATATACTTGTGTCAAGATGTCATGCTGCCTATCATAAGATGCTGAGAGCTTACAAAGATAGGAAAACTCCCAGGACAAATACCTTTGGAATTGTGGATGAAAAATAGTGCCAAACTTATTCTTCCTTAATAATACTGCTGGTTTCCGTGGTATTGAGAAGATGCTGAAATTGGGAGTTTTGAGATATTGCCATGGATGTGAGGGGTTTTCTCTATATAGCCTATGAACTTTTTTTATAATGCCCTCCTGGGAATGGTATGAGGCATATTCATACTCTAGTCCCCAAGGTGTCCACCTGAATGTTAAGAGAACTTGGAAATCTTAGCCTGATTGGTCTCTATTTTTCAAGTTATTCAGGACTTTTAAGAACTATGGTTACTGAATAGGCTCTCCTTGTACATGTAACATTGGTAGTTTGTAGCACTATTATTCAGTGTTTGACAAACAGTAATCAGTATTTGTGGGAGTTTATTAATATTATGTGTTTGAACAGAACATCGCATTGTGTATGTATGCCATTTCCCCCCTGTAAAGCAGCCCAACAAGAAGAGAAGCCCTGGTTCAAAATGGGGCTTAAATAGATTTCTATTTCAAAGAAATTCTTAATAGATTCTATAGTAGCAGTGAAGAGTATTCTATTATGAAAATTAAAGGAAAGCAAAATTAATTTTATCTTGAAAAATGAAACAGTTTTGAGACCAATTATTTAGCGGTAGGTGTGCATTTTAAGAAAATAGTTCTATAAATCTAGAGTTAATTTTATTAATCAAAATGCTGATCTTTAATGTCAAGCTTTTTGTAGGCTAGAAAAAAGCTTTCTAGTAAGCAAATTATTGATCCAAAATTTAAGAACAAATATATCTGTCATGATTTCCTGGGGTTATTGTGAGTACTGTGTATGTAAGGTATTTAGCAAATATTTAAGACTAAGTAAATGCTTAATAAATGGTACCTATTAGTGCTGTTTTTACCTCTACTTTTTTTTTTTTTATAGTTTAGAATTGCTTTTACATTAGAATTTCCCTGATTCACTCCATGCCAGTTCAGAAGAACAGGCCATCTAGGCTGTTATGGGCAGAGATAGGAAGTTTAGATTTTAGATGTAGAATTCCTGTTCATTACCTACAATGATTTATTATTAATAAGGAAAAAAGGAAAGGACATTAATTATGGTATAGTCACAATTTTAAGAGAAATAAAAATACCCATAAGTAGAAAAATCCTACCACAAAATATTAATAGAAGTTTTCTCTGGGTGGTGGGATTTATTTTTCGTCTCACTAATGTATATTTTCTAATTTACCTACAACCAACATATTTCTTTTTTTCTTATTTTAATTTTTAAAAAAGATTTTATTTATTTATTTGACAGAGAGAAACACAGAGAGGGAACACAAGCAGGGGGAGTTGAGAGAGGGAGAAGCAGGCTTCCTGCTGAGCAGGGAGCCCAATGCAGGACTCCAGGATCATGACCTGAGCTGAAGGCATTCACTTAACCAACTGAGGCACCCAGGCGCTCAACATATTTCTTGTGTAATAGTGTTTTTGTTTTTTTCTTGTTTTAAGATTAAGGACCCAATCCTACTTTCATTATAGTTAAGAACTCAATCATCTTGGCATCTCCATGATTTATAGCTGGTGTCCCTTCAACTCATGCCTATTTATTTTAATACCCCTTCAGAGGTCGTTGGTCAAATTTCTAGCAATTCCCTATACTCCCCTGCATGAGGAACGGGAAATTCTGCCAGATGATTTGGAATTAGGCACCACAGAGAATTCTGAAGTGTGACAGACCTAGATTTGAATTATGGCAAACTACTTTCTTAACGTAAGCATCAGTTTCTACATTGGTGAGATAGACATCATATCTAGGATTGTTGTGAGAATTAAAGGAGATAATAAAAAGTGCTTGGTGGCACAGGGTTCAGTAAATACAATCTGTATTTTCAGATAGTCATGAAATAGGGTTGGTGGCTAAAGATGAAGAGGGGGATATTTGCTGGGGGATGGTGGGTCCAGATTCTTGGGCTCTGTCAAAGGAAATGAGGGATGTCCAGTCAGACACATTTTTCCTTGCCAGTTGCTGAAATTAGACTGGTTCCTGGCTTTGTTCCTGTGTGGTACATCTAAGGGCTCTGAGGAGAAAGAGAATGCTGTAAATGCCTAATAAATTACAAACGTCTGATGAGAAGGGACCTTGAAAACTGGGTAGTGGATGTGTGTGTGGGAGTGTCAATACTCCAGTGTTCCCATTTAACTATTTTACCTAATATTGCTATTTAATTTACTGCCTCCTAAGCATTGAAGTTTTGACTTTTATCAGTGCTTTAAAGGTTCACAGTAATCAAGAATTAAATATACCGACCATTTGTCTAGAGGGCTTCCACTTTTAAATGCTTGATTTCTAGGACGGTGATTGCAGGTTTAAAGCTACACCATTTTGTGTTAAGTAGAAAGATATGTACATCTTTCTTAAAAAACATGAGAAAATAATAATACCTGCTTTATGGGACCATTAGCTCCTTTCTCCCTACTTACTTTAAGCGATACCTAAACGAAAGTGAAGGAGTCCACTTTTTAGACATTCTTTAAACAGTAATTTTTAAATGTGTATTGACATTTTAAGGCTAACAACTATTCAATGGTGTACAGCTTAGACTTGAATTACTTGAATTGTTATTAATCCCAAGAATTTTTAATAACGTTCCATTTTCTTTATTTATTCTTAGCAGATCTCGAGAACCGAGATGAAAACGTTAATTTTAACGCATAATGAGATTATTTAAAATAGGTACTGATCTAAAGAACTGGGGACCGGCGTTTTAGAAATTTGAATTATACAAATTTCCATTTCTTTTGCATGTGAACGTATGTTTCAGTTGGTTGAGTCCTTGAACCTCCTTTCTAAACTTTTCAAAATTCTAGTTTTATATTAAAAATCCGGCGGTCACAAAGGGGAAGGTGGGGGGCAGAGAACATCAATTTTCTAAGAGGATAGGATCTACATTTCGTGCCTTCTCACTATTCACTTGCCATTAACAAAGGTTATCTAGCAAGCTCCTTGAAAATTTATCTTAGTTTTAGGGCTAGTTAGGATCTCGAAAAAGAAAAAACCTTGCAACAGACGCATTTAAAAGCTCTTCAGCCTTACAGGCACTGACGAGTACAACTGCGCAGGCGCTTGCTTCCCTCTCCACTCCGCCCCTAACAGCCGTCTACAGGCTGATGACATCATTGAGCCGCGCAACCTACCTGGCCTCGGGGCGCGGAGCTGAGCCAGTCTGTGTTTTCACGTAGCTGGGCGGGACGCAAAGGGGTGGGTGGGGCTGTCCTACTACGCATGCGCACCGTGGATGGCGACGATGTCTTTCTTTGCTTCTTTCCACAGCAAACCCCAGAGCCTGGGGGTAGCCTGAGTGCCCTCCCCCTTCTCTCCCCGCCCCGCCCCTTCCTCTCCCCGCCCCTGGCCCAGCGGGACTTCTAACTGGCAGTTGTCGCCGGGCCTCGTCCGCGCGCCGCCTCCTCCTGCCCGGGTACCCCGCAGGTAGAGAGGGGCGGGTGTGAGGGAGAGGAGGAGCCCCGGACGCCGCAGCCCCGCGCTGCGGCCCCCTCCGGGGCGGCAAGGGAAGAATCCCCACTTCCTCTTCGCCTCCTCCAGGCAGCCCCCACAGCCGGCCCGGAGGGGGTGGGGCGCCAAGGCCGCCGCCGCCGGGCCCGGTCGGGCTGGGCCGGTGAAGAGCGGGCGGGCGGAGGGGTGAGGCAGCGGAGGGCCTGGCGCGCGCGCCGCCGGGGGGAGGGGAGAGGAGGGCACCTAGGCTCTCCTCTTCTCTCCCCCCTTCCTCGCGCGCCATGTAACCCCGCCCCGCCGGCTGCCAGCTCGAGACCCCCGCATGTAGCGAGCCGAGCCGGCGGCTGAGAGCGGAGCCAGATGAGGCTGGTGCTGCGCGGCGCGGCCGAGCCCTGAGAAAGCGGCCCGCGCTTACGCGTCCCCCGGCGCCTCGAGCGGCCGCCCCGTTCGGCCCAGCCTGATCCTGCCGGGGCCATGAGCGTGCCGGAGACGCCGGGGGAGATGGAGCCGGCGGCGGAGGAGGAGTGGCCGTCACCGGCGCCCGAGGAGGAGGACGACGAGGAGGGGATGGCAGCGGTGGGACCGGCCTCAGGGCCGGCCGCAGGGAGGAGTTCGTCCTCGCGGGAGGATGAGGACGAGGAGACGGTGGTCGGGGGCGGCGGCTGCAAGGAACAGGAGCTGACCTACGAGCTGCAGCAGGGCCAGCGCATCCTGGGCGAGTTCCTGCAGGAGAAGAACCGGGGCCTCACCGCCCCCTTCCTGCAGCCCTTGGGGGGCGTTGCCGCCGGGGAGGCTGAGGTGGCGGACGGGCCGCGCAGCGGGGGCCGCGGCGGTCGCGCCCTCGCGCAGCACTTCGGGCAGGGCATGTGCCTGCTGAAGATGGAGGAGAAGTTCGCCAGCGGCCAGTACGCGGGCATTACGGACTTCGTGGCGGACTTCAGGCTGATGCTGGAGACGTGCTACCGCCGGCATGGGGTGGACCACTGGATCTCCAGACAGGGCCAGAAGCTGGAGAGGATGCTGGAGCAGAAGTTGGCGCTTCTGTCTCGGTGAGTGAATGCCGTCCCCGGTGGGGCTGATGGAGCGACACGGACCGTCTCGCACGTGTCCGCAGGTGGGTTGGATCGGGGTGGGGGGTGGGCAGTGATGGGTGCTGGGGTCGTGCCGAGGACCCAGGGGGAGCAGCCCCGACTGGGGCCCACAGGGAAGCCGGAGGGATCCAAGTCTTGAGGGATGGACCAGAGGGAGTTTGTGGACGTAAACTGATGCCCCGTGGGAAGGATTGCGGGGATAAGGGCAGAGGATGAGTTTCAGTGTGATACGATTTGGACCACAACTTTTATTAGGCCTTTTTAACATGGCATTAAAAGAACTTTTCAGGATGAAATATTGTTAGAAAAATGTGTTTGGCTCACGTAAAAAGGTGGTCGTTTCAAACCAAGAATTTTGTCGTTGCACTGCCCATGTCGACCATCGTAAATTTATGGACTGTTTTTAGATGATTAATAATTACTGCGGTGTGTTCCTGATCTTTTTTCTCAGCTTTATTTGAACAGATTGAATTTTTGCGACAATAGTGGATGCATCAACACAAAAATTTTAGTTTTTATTACAAAAATTTTAATGTTTAGAATTTGTGTTTATTCTACTAGAAATCATAGTCAATTCAGGTGGTACTGTGCTCTTGTTATACTATATTCAGAGTCAGTTATTTTTCTTTAGTGACAGGAAGTAATGTAACACAAGAGGTACTAAAATAAACGTATTTATAGTCACTTGTTTTATGTGAGCCAAATTAATTTTCAAGTGAAATTCTTTACAAATAGAAAAATGATTGAATGTTGGAAATGGTAGTTGAAGTGTGATACGACTTTGGTTTTTTAAGAGCTGACAACTTGCACAAGTCACTTTACCTTTTTGGCTTCAGTTTCCTCATCTGTAAAATGGGGATAATAAGAGTATTTCATGGTGTTATCCTAGGACTAAATGAGTTAATAAATGTCAACAGTGTCGGCCATGATAAGTCGGATATAAATTATAACTATTAAAGTATTAGTAATAGTTGAATAAAATGAATATTTTTCTCATATCTCTTAACTGGGCATTATATTAGGGCTTTTATGAATAGCTTCTGAGAAGTTGCAGGTTTTTGTTCCTTGATTTTATAATGGTAATTTAAAAATAATCTAACGTGTCCACTGGCTACCCATATGTTTTTAAGACTTTCGTGACTTCTTTCACTGAAAACAATGGTTAACATAGTGCTTAACTCATGGGGGGGCTCTATTTAAGGAATCCCTTCCTGAATCCTTTCATAAAGTAGAATTATTTCATAATAATTATTCACAGGGCTACTTCTAATACTTTAGTGATACATAATAATTATTCACAGGTCTACTTTTAATACTTTAGTGATATTTTACTTGTGCAGTGTGTTTATTACTCTTGTCTCCACAGAGTCATTATAGTTACGACTCATAAAAAACAATCCATTCACATGTCATTATTTTTACATAGTAAAATATACTCCAAATTGATGTCACAAGAGTTTAGATCTGGAAGGCACCGTAGTATTCATCCAGTTTTATAGATGTGGAAATAGGGATTTAGAATGAGATGAGAGAATGGTTGCACGAAAGTGCTAAGGAGTATGGTATTGGTTTGGATGAATTACAGGTGTTTTCAGAAGCATTGTGTGTGTAAGAAATACTTCTTGAGTACTACAAAAGAGCAGTGCTTAGCTTAGAATGGTTCCTAGGCTAAAGGTCAGAATCCAGTATACCTGTATGATGTAGCATCCATACTTAGAAATTAAAACATTCTGTTGTTTATAAACATAATAATGCATTTCTGATATTCTTAGTTCAAGAAAGATATTTGGTAGTAAAAAATAATATGATGGCCTCGGATAAAGTTTTGAGTTCCTTGCTTTTATTGTATTTGATGTATATAAACGTTTTGTAAATAATAGGTTTGCCAGACCACACTTTTAGATACTAGGAATTAATTTCTTTTTCTGTCATAGCCTAAAATCTGAGTTATTGCTAAATTAATACTTAGGGCATAACTTTGAGAAAAGCGTTGGTTATAACTGTTTGGTATACAGTTAAGATACATAGAGATACATGTTCCAGAACAACATTCCCTAGACTGGCTATGTGAGTATGATTTTTCACAGTTGATTCAAATACCTTATTTGTAAATACCTGGTACGTGTGGTTTTAGTAATTAAAAAAAAAAATCACCTAGATGCATTTTAACTTTTGTTTTATATATATTTGTAAAATATTGAATTAATTCTTAGTTTTAGATCATTGTAAAGAGAACTTTATGGCTGCTCCAATACTGCTGAGCTTTTATAAGTATTTTATGAGCAAGAAATGAGGTACATTAGAGAAGATGCCACGTTATTAAAGAGCAACAAATGGCATTAGTACCCTGGACTTTGGACACAGTATTTAATTTGAATCTCAGTCCAGTCATTTGTATTATGAGCATGTTAGACTAGATTAGTTGATTGTACAAATATCTGCCAAAGTTAGACATTCAAGTCTCTGAGATAAAAAAGGTAAGTCCTCTGCCCCTAAGTGGTTTACAGTTGAATAGGGAAACAGAAACTTAAAAAAGATGATGATTCTATAGTGGACATATAAACAGATAGAAGAGGTACTCAAGAGTCTGAAGGTGGGGGGATCATAAATGAGAGGAGGAAATGAGGAGTAAAGAAATTAGGTAAAAGATATCATAAAGAAGTTTATATTTGAACTTCTTGATTATTGAAGGAGTTGAAGATTGCTGCTTGATATTTTTTGGAGGGTTTGAGGTAGGAAGGCCAGAATGCTCAACCACATGAATGCAAGGTTTGAAACAGCATTCACTTTCTGGGAACTACAGGTACTTCTGTATGGCTACAGTGTGATTTCCAGAGTAGTGTTTGCACCACAGCAAGTACGGAGGATGATTGATTGGGGTGAGGGAAGAAAATATTACAACTTCAGTATACTATGTTTTTGTTTTTGTTTTAATTCTTTTTAAATCTCTATTTTTGGTTTGCTTTTGGGGGTGTATATAGTAGCATTACATGTATAAAGTCTATGAGTTTATAAATATAATTTTATTGTATATAAATATATAATAGCAATAAATAGCAATGTGTTTTATATGTATAATATTTGTGATAGAACTAGGACTAAGACTTAGACAGCATACCTTTTCTCAAGATTATATTTTAGAAGGGATCTCATTCATTTATTTGAAGCAACTGCGAAATAGCAATTAGCATTGGAAATACAAAGAAGATCATCTAAGTGAGAAGGAATAAAAAATACGTAATAGGAAGTTATGTGCGGAGCTGTAGAAACTGTCAAATATGAATAAGAATTTTTGACTCCTCCACATTTTAAATAATGTGATATTTGAAAGCTTTTAGATTTTAAAATATTGTTGAAAGGTTTAAGAATATTACTATGAAGCCAGAAGATGGCTTTTCATGGTTTTAAAAGATTGTAGCTGTCAAAGAGAGACCCCAACAGAGCTGAACTTAAATTTTTAATTTTAGTGATTTAAAATAATGTTTTGGCAAGACAAACAAGGAAAGGGAAAAAAAGACAAACCAAGAAACAGACTCTTTTTTTTATAATAATTTATTTTATTTTTTTCAGTGTTCCAAGATTCATTGTTTATGCCCCACACCCAGTGCTCCATGTGATATGTGCCCTCAGTACCCCCCATCAGGCTCACTCATCACCCACCCCCACTTCCAAAACCCTGTTTGTTTCTCAGAGTCCACAGTCTCATGAAGAAACAGACTCTTAACAGAATAAACTGGTGGTTACTAGAGGAGAGGGAGGTGAGGACGGACATGGGTTAAATAGGTGATGGGGATCAAAAAGTATACTTATGATTAGTACTAAGGAGTATAGAATTGTTGAATCACTATATTTTACACCTGATCCCAGTAGAATACTGTATGTTAACTATACCGTAATTAAGATAAAAAACTTAATAAGAAAACGTTTTGGTGAAAATCAATTGTTACTTTTCCTTGTTAAAATTATTCTTTATTTCTGGACTAATGTGCTGTTAAATAATATGTGTAATGGGCTTAAAAATGCTTTCTTAAAGTATAACTGAAGGTTATTCAGTTCTGTGATTGCTTTTTGGTAGAATGTTTTTCTTGGGGATGAGAGTAAAACAGCATCATCATGAAGCCTTTAAAATGTGAAAACACTAGTGGCTTCCAAGTACAAGTACTGAAATACAAGTACTTTAAATCACTTCCTAAGTTAAATTTTGAATTTTTTTGACTTGCTTGTTCTCAGTTAAGATCAAAATCCAAAAATTAATTGGGGATTTAGACACGATGCTTCTTTCTCCACCTCTACTGGATTCTCTAATTCTATTTTTTTAATGTAAATCATTAAAAATGTAAACTTTACCTCTTGTTCAGAACTATAGAATGTTAAGCCTTGATTCTCCTTGTAGTTCTGTTTTTACAGTTGCCATTCTAAAAAAATAGTTATGTTAGAGAAGAGTCAGAAAATGTTTAGGTGCATTGATGAAAGGATGAAGGATTTCAATTAATAAGACATTTATTGAGCACCTGCTTTGTGTTAGGATTTATTTACAGTTAAAGGTTAAATATATTGAAACTGTGATTCTCTAACTTGTGCCGTTGTCAGACATCTGGAAGTCACGGTACTATTTGCAGAACATTGAGAAACATTAATAAATTGTTTAATTGTATCATATGTTTTTTTGTTAGGGGATTCAAAAGGCTTAAAACAAATTGTGGGAGGAAACCCTTAATTGAAGAGATTCTATCTAGTGCATTAGGGTTTTTCCCCCCCTACCAATGGGAAGAACATAATCATTTTTGGATTTTTGATGGTACATCTTGGTTCATTCATGAAATAACTGTTTCAAGGGTGTTTAGTTTGAAGACTACTGTGATGAGCTTTATTATAGACTGTTAGGGGAGTATGCAGGTGTAATAACTACTGGGAAAGTAGGAAGCTGTGATTGAAAAATATTAGTTTTTATTCTAGGAGTCATAATTTTGGAGGGTGGGTAGCATATTGATATGTGGAGTTGAGTTCATTAAACAATTTACCTATTCTATGATAGCAGGTAAAGAGATAGTGATAAACATGACATCATCCCTTACTTCAAGGTAGTAGGTAAATTGAAATGAACAGTTCAAGGTATGGAGATAGGAGAGTATGGAATATTCCAGAAGAATAGTTTATACCAAGTGGATGGAGTGTAGGATGATGAGGGCTTGTAGTGTCAGATAAGTCTAGAAAGGTAGGCTGGGGCTAATTAAGGAGAACCCAGAATGCTTGCTAAGGAATTTAGAATGTAAGCAGTGTATATCCATTACATGTTTTAGCTAAGGGAGTGACATGATTTTACTAGTATTTTGAGGGTTGAAGGCTAAAATGGAAAGAGATGAAGAAAGGAAAAGGTTATTGAGTTAATCCATCATGAGATAATAAGCAATAGGAATGAAAAAGTGGATGAGGATATAAATGAGGTAAATTCAGGAGATGAAAGTGGTCAAATGGCAAGAGGTTGGATATGGGGTATGAAGGAGAGGATGACGTACAGAATGAACTTGAGCCCAGGTGATGGTGACGCTGGGAGCACATGAGGCATTCATTTGAAGATTTGCAACTAAGAATAATTAGAAGGTTGCCAGTAGAGCTCCGCAGTGTGACTAGAGTTAGAGATGTTTAATTAGGAATTAATCTGAGGAAGGATGGCGGTTGAAGAAATGGGAGTGAATGAGATTGCTGAGGACAGAGTCTAGTGAAAATACAAAAGGACCAAAGGCAGAACTTTGTGTGAAGATTGACTGTCTTCAAACTGGAAAGACTAAACATTCAAAGATTAAAACCTGTAAAATGGGTGGTGCCTGGGTGGCTCAGTTGGTTAAGCGACTGCCTTCAGCCCAGGTCAAGACCCGGGAGACCCAGGATTGAGTCCCACATGGGGCTCTCTGCTTGGCGGGAAGCCTGTTTTTCCCTCTCTCACTCCCCCTGTTGTGTTCCCTCTCTGGCTGTGTTTCTCTCTGTCAAATAAATAAAATCTTTAAACAACAACAACAACAAAAAACCCCCGCAAAATGTGTGCTAAAAGCTGAAATAATTAAGGAGAGTCAATTAATAAAACTGAAAAGAGTTCATTCTGGAATAAGTAAAAGGTATTATATGGAATATTGTAAATTTATAGATTTAGTTATTTTAGGAGATTTCGTTACAATTGTTAATTTGAGAATGATTTAGTTTTAGTACAGTAAAAACGGCCTAATAGATTCAAATGTTTTGCCTTATAGCCTGTTTCTCATTGTATGTATTTGTGCCCTTGTACTTATTTTTATTTCTAAGGAAAAAAACTAGAGCAGGGGATGTTCCAGAGAGATTGGTCCTTTCCGTAGTAGTATTTTAGCTTTCAAGTCATCTCTAGACTATCTTCATAAAATAGATGCCATAACAAATAATTGCCATTTTCATTTTCAAGGAACATGCATAGTAGTATGAATCTTTAAAATACATATTAAATTACTTGACACTTTTCTTTTTTTAATTGAGAAAGACTAATAAACCCTAGTGGTGTTATTATCTATCACCATGCCCTTTGTTATATCATCTTGCACTTGGGACCTGTGAGTGTTCCAGCATTAATTGTTCCTTAGAAGTCAGTATATCATGTTCACTTTGAGAAAAGATTTAGGAACACCAACAAAATGTAAGTAGTGGTTATTGCTAAGTAGCAAGATTCTAGGTATTTTTCATTTTCTTCTTTTAACTTTTTTGTATGTCCTAGATGTTTTACAATAAACGTATTGCTTTCTGGTTAAAAAAGATTTTATTTAAAGGAAATTAGTACCATTAGTATTTACAACTTTGAACAAATTGTATAAGTAAGAAATTGTATTAAAAATTTGTGTCACCGAAGTTGTAAAGTAATATATTCAGGTAAATTGTCATAACTGGGTAGTGGAATTGTGGGTGTTTTAAATTTTCCCTTCTACTCCTAATTTCTTTTGTTTACAATGATCATGTATTACTCTTGTTATTTTTGTAATATCATTCACAATATAAAATATATAGATTTTGTAGGTACACTTTTAAGGACTTGGAATAGTCAATGGTAAGAACTCATCCCAAAATTTTGTATTTAAAGCTTGATGTACAGCCATCTATCTGAAAATTACTTCACAAAAATAACTTCTGATAGCTCTTTTATATTTCTTTAAGTTTTTTAGTATGTGTGGAAATTCCCACTTATTCATTTCTATGTAGGTATCCTATTATAAGATAAAAACATAAGAATACAATTGAGATAAACCATTTAAGGTAAAACTGCTTGATTATAAACCTCTGGCTACAATTTTGTAAGTACATTACAAATACTGCTTTTCTCTGAGTACTTTACTGATACTGATTTTATGTTTTTAAACTGCTTTTCAATTTCAATGGTAGATTGTTTAACAGATATACAAGGAACACTAAAATTTTTCTAACTATATAGTTCCCAGTGAATTCAGGAGTGTTCCTAATGTTTGTTCTAAAAATAAGAACAGAGTCCACTTCATTTGCATTGAAGGATAGAAATAGACCATCTGAAAAACTTACTACATGCAAATGTTTTCCAAAAGAAATAGTTAAAGATTGTTTACATGTTAGCCTATAAGCTTAATTTTTATTATTATTATTTTTTAAGATTTTATTTGTTTATTTGGGGGTAGGGGAAGCACAGGCAGGAGAATAGCAGAGGGAGAGAGAAGCAGGCTCTTGGCTAAGCAGGGAGCCTGATGCAGTGATCAGTCTCAGGACCTTGGTATCATGGCAGTCACTTAACTGACTGAGCCACCCAAGCACCCCTAAGTTTAACTTTTAATAATCTGAATTTTACTGTAATTGGAAGACAAAAATATTGGAATATAATCAATAAACAAAATCAAAGATTTATATTTGTCTTGAATACTTGTGTTTGAAGAACAGCAGGTTTAAATTTGACTCTTCGTACAGATAAACTCATTTCCCAACTTGTTTACTTGCTTCTCTGATGGTACCTTATTTGCAGGTCTTTCCTCAGCATCATATCTAAAGTAATATTCCTCTCCCTGGTCATTATCTATCCTCCTTAACCTTGTTTTTCTTCATAGCATTTATTGCAACCTAACATATGTGGTTTAATTACATATATCTTTTTTCAATGTTTTTAAATTTAAATTCAATTTAGTTAACATTATAAGCTATTATTAGTTTCGGGGGTGATTTTATATATCTTGTTCTCCTCTCTTACTAGAGTGTAAAATATGTGAGGGCAGGGACTTTTTCTGCTTGGTTTGTTGCCATTTGACTCCTATAAATGTTGACTTGCATTTTAGTAGTACATGGTTATAAATTCTAAAGGTCGTTTTCAAAGGTTCTGGGGTGCATATCTCTCAAAGGGTGTTTCCTAGATTTCCTGGATTTCCAACATTAGAATGATGTTAAAAAGCAGATTCCCTAGCTCCAGAATAGCACACTTAAATCTGTTAATTTAGAATCTCAGATTGGAGATAAGGAAATCTATTTTTTTTTAATACGCTCCCTAAATGATTTTTATGCATAATAACGATTGAGGACTGTTTCAGGATATAGTAACACTGTGTTGTGTTTTGATTTCTCCTCAGAATTTAGAGTTTTCATTGAAATATTTAGCACTGCTTTTACACTTGTCAACCCTTATTTGCATTGCAGTTTGGGTTATAGTTGAAATGATGGGAAGGTAGAAGTGAGAGGGGAGTTCTGTACTCATGTTTTCCTGTGGAATACAGTTTGCAGAAGTAACTAGTACAAAGAGAGTGTGTCCGGGATGAGATGAGGAGATGATACTAGGTCCATTATTCTTCTGAAAAAGAATAGACCTTGAAAGTCATCAGTTTGTCACAGAATATTACACAAAGCAATTTCTATTTTTAGATTCTTTTTTTACATTGTTTTAAACTTTTATTTAGAGTATTTCTAATATACATGAAAACAACAATATTTGAACCCTCACATATGTATTACTCATTCTGCTTTAATATTTATTCGTGGCTGGTTCTGCCCTGTCCATACCTCCCATATACCTCCCTTCCATATTATTTTGAAGTAAGTCATTGACAACATATTATTCTGTAAATGCTTCAGTTTGTATCTCTAAGAGATGAGAACTGTTTCATTTATAATGTAACTACAGTACCATAAAAAAATGAAAAACTTTCCTGGTGCCTAGGTGGAGCAGTGGGTGAAGTGTCTGCCTTCAGCTCAGGTCACAATCCCAACATCCTGGGATAGAGCCCTGCATCAGGCTCCCCACTCAGCAGGAAGCCTGCTTCTCCCTCTCCCTCTCCTACTCCCCCTGCTTGTGTTACCTCTCTCGCTGTGTGTCTCTCTGTCAAATAAATAAATAAAATCTTAAAAAATTTTTTTCTTAACAGCAAAAATCCAGTGTTCACATTTCCAGTTGTTTCAAAAATTATAATTTTTAAATTTTTATTGTTTGAACATGATCCAGATAGGTCCACACATTGTGATTGGTTCATAGTCTCTTAATTTATAGATTTCTCTTTCTTCTCTCTCTCTCCTTCTTCCCGACTCTTCTCCTTCATTTTTGCATTGATTTTGTTGAAGAAACTAGGTTATTTGGAGTCTTCTAGTCTTGGATTTTGCTGATAGCATTCTATTTTGTCCTCTGTATTTCCTATAAATTGGTAGTTCTGGAAGCACCATCAAATTTAGAACCAATGTTATTTGGGAGGCGAGGGTCAAGACTACTTCCTGCGGTAATGATGAGTTTATCAGTTTCTAGTTTTGCCTTTTAAATCAATTTTGAATTCTTAGATTTAGCGTGATGGCATAATGTAATTTTGCTGAATTTGTTAAATGAGTAATGAGTAGTGATTTTATAAGGTTTGGGGTTTTTTTCCTGTACAGTTACAATTCATCTATTAAATTTTATATGGCAAGTAATTTTTTCTTAGTTTCTTCCTGTAGTGGACTTTGGAACATGAAAGTAATTTTCAGAGCAAGCTACTTTATATATAATCTGGGAAAAATTGATTTTAACTTAGAATCTTATTAAAGTGTTAATTCCAGGAGTATTTCCTTTTACTCCATTCACTAATGTGATATTATGTTAATATAAGGTAACATCAATATTTTCTAAAAGTCTGAAGTTAAAGACACTGGGTTTCATTCTCATCTGTTTGTATCCATTTAAACCTGTTTGTATGATCTTATGTATCAGCCTTGGACATACTATTCTTTGTGTTTCTCACTTGATCTTAGGGAGCAATGAAAAGAGATCCAAGGTAGGCTATCTCAGTGTTGCTCTGTACTATATCAGATAACGTATTTATTAGTTGACCTCATACCCTTTGGTTGATTTTTAAATTTTGTTTCTTGTTTTGTAATTTAGTATGAGTTCCAAGCCTTTATAAATTTGAACGTTTTTAACAAATTCTACACACGCCCCTCCCTCCATATTGTATACAAAAGAGTATGTGTATTTGTGTGTGTAGTTTAGGTTTTCTAGGGAGGTGTATATTTTAGTTCTTCTAAAGACTGATGCAGAATGAATTCCTTTTTTCCCCTGTACTTTCTGAGTCTTAGTTTTGAATCTGTTTATAGCATGTGAGAAAATCATGTTAGGGTTGTATTTGGCTCTATCTCATTGTGCTTTCCAAGAGGGTGGAGAGTATGTTTAATCCACCATTGCATCTTCGGGGTCTAGGGCATGCATAATAGTTGTTTCATAATTCTTGAATCAGTGAAATAGATGAACATATAAAAAAGATCAATTAGATCAGGTTAAAATTTCTCCTTGTTTTTATTTTTTATTTTTTTATTTTTATTTTGTCATTGTAGAGTAATTTTTTAAATTTTATTTTATTTTTTCAGTGTTACAAGATTCATTATTTATGCCCCATACCCTGTGCTCCGTGCAATACATGCCCTCAGTACCCACCACCAGGCTCTTCCATCCCCCCAACCCCTTCCCTCCAAGTCCCTCAGTTTGTTTCTGAGTCCAAATCTCTCCTGTTTCGTTTCTCTCCCCGAATTATCCTACTTCCCATTTCCTTTCCTACTCCTACTGTCCTCTATATTACCCCTTATGCACCACAAGTAAGTGAAACCATGTGATACTTTACTTTTTCTACTTGGCTTATTTCACTCAGCATAATCTCTTCCAATCCAGTCCATGTTGCTACAAAAGTTGGATATTACCTTTCTGATGAAGACATAGTATTCCATTGTATATATGTACCACATCTTCTTTATCCATTCATCTGTTGAAGGGCACCTTGGCTCTTTCCACAGTTTGGCGATTGTGGCCATTGCTGCTATGAACATTGGGTTATCTATGGCCCTTCTTTTCATCACATCTGTATCTTTGGGGTAAATACCCACTAGTGCACTTGCAGGGTCATAGGGTAGCTCTATTTTTTTTTTTAAAGATTTTATTTATTTATTTGACAGAGAGATCACAAATAGGCAGAGAGGCAGATAGAGAGAGAGAAGGAAGCAGGCTCCCCGATGAGCAGAGAGACTGATGTGGGACTCTATCCCAGGAACCTGAGATCATGACCTGAGCTGAAGGCAGAGGCTTAAAACTCTGAGCCACCCAGGCACCCAGAGTAGCTCTACTTTTAATTTTTTAAGGAATCTCCACACTGTTTTCCAAAGCGCCTGCACCAACTTGCATTCCCACCAACAGTGCAAGAGGGTTTCCCTTTCTCTGCAGCCTCTCCAACACTTGTTGTTTCCTGTCATGTTAATTTTGGCCATTCAACTGGTACAAGGTGGTATCTCAGTGTGATTTTGATTTGAATTTCCCTGATAGCTAGTGACGCTGAACATTTTTCATGTGCTGTTAGGCACTTGTATATCTTCTATGGAGAAGTGCCTCTTTATGTCTCCTGCCCATTTTTTGATGTGTTCATCTTCTTTTTGGATGTTGAGTTTGTGTAGTTCTTTATAGATCTTGGATATCAGCCCTTTGTCTGTAGTGTCATTTGGAAATTTCCTCTCGCATTCCGTGGATTGCATCTTTGTTTTGTTGACTGTTTCCTTTGCTGTACAGAAGCTTTTTATTTTGATGAAGTCCCAAAAGTTCATTTTTGCTTTTATCTCCTTTGCCTTTGGAGACGTGTCTTGAAAGAAGTTGCTGTGGCCGATGTTAAAGAGGTACTGCCTATGTTCTCTTCCAGGATTTTGATGGATTCGTGCCTCATGTTGAGGTCTTTCATCCATTTTGAGTTTGCCTTTGTGTGTGGTGTAAGAGAATGGTCTCGTTTCATTCTTCAATTTTGCCAGCACCATTTATTGAAGAGACTGTCTTTTTTCCACTGGATATTTTTTTCCTGCTTTGTCAAAGATGATTTGACCATAGATTTGTGGGTCCATATCTGGACTCTCTACTCTGTTCCATTGGTCTGTTTGTCTGTTTTGTGCCAGTACCATGCTGTCTTGGTGATCACAGCCTGAAGTCAGGTAATGAGATGCCCTCAGCTTTGTTTTTCTTCTTCAGCAATTCCTTAGCGATTTGGGGTCTTTTTTGCTTCCGAGTAAGTTTTTGGATTGTTTGTTGCAACGCTTTGAAAAATGTTCATGGAATTTTGATTGGAATGGCATTGAAAGTATAGATGGCTCTGGGCAGTATAGACCTTTAGCAATGTTTATTCTACCGATCATTGAGCATGGAATGCTCTTCCATCTTTTTGTGTCTTGTTCAGTTTCTTTCATGAGTGTTCTGTAGTTCCTCAAGTACAGGTCCTTAACTCCTTTGGTTAGGTTTATTCCTAAGTATCTTATGGTTTTTGGTGCTATAGTAAACGGAATCGATTCTCTGATTTCCCTTTCTATATTTTCATTGTTAGTGTATAAGAATGCAACTGATTTCTGTGCATTGATTTTGTATCCTGCCACATTACCGAATTGTTGTATGAGTTCTAGTATTTGGGGTAGAGTCTTTTGATTTTCCACATAGAGTATCATGTCATCTGCAAAGAGAGGGAGTTTGACTTCTTTGCCAAGTTGAATACCTTTTATTTCTTTCTGTTGTCTGATTGCTGTTGCTAGGACTTCTAACACTATGTTGAACAGTAGTGGTGAGAGTCGGCATCCTTGTCTTGATCTCATTGAGAATGATATATCTTGTGGGTTTTTTGTAGATAGATCTTATGAGGTTGAGGAATGTTTCCTCTATCCCTATACTTTGAAGAGTTTTAATCAGGAACGGATGTTGTATTTTGTCAAATGCCTTTTCTTCATCAATTGAGAGTACCATGTGATTCTCTTCTC
>PITA01020336.1:0-23592 GCA_004023965.1 Spilogale gracilis
CAAGTAAGTGAAACCATGCGATACTTGACTTTCTCTTCTTGGCTTATTTCACTCAGCATAATCTCTTCCAGTCCGGTCCATGTTGCTACAAAAGTTGGATATTCATCCTTTCTGATGGAGGCATAGTATTCCATTGTATATATGTACCACATCTTCTTTATCCATTCATCTGTTGATGGGCACCTTGGCTCTTTCCACAATTTGGCGATTGTGGCCATTGCTGCGATGAACATTGGGGTACATATGGCTCTTCTTTTCACTACATCCGTATCTTTGGGGTAAATACCCAGTAGTGCAATTGCAGGGTCATAGGGTAACTCTATCTTTAATTTTTTAAGGAATCTCCACACTAACCAGCACTTTTATATCAATAAGAAAAATATCAACTGAAAAACAGAAAAGTGGCTGGGCCAAGGACCTGGAAGAACACTTTATAGGTAGATAAATACTATTAACTTAGAAATACATGAAAAAAGAATGAAAAACATTTAAAGAAGAAAAACCATTTTCTACCCATCAGACTGGCAAAGGATAAAATACTGCTCAGGTTCAGTGTAAACAACAGGCAGAAACTGAGATTTTCACACCTTGTAGTAGGAGTATAAATTGAGGCTGCCTTTGTAGAGATCAGCGGTGTGATTTGTTTCCAAATTTAAAATTCACGTGCTCTTTAAGCCATCACATTGACTCCTAAAATTTGTTCTAGAGATACACTTTCAAAGAATCAGGTTTTGGTTTATTTTATTCCCTTTTTTTGTTTTCCTGCTTTTAATTTCATTCATTTCTGCTCTAATTTTTATTATTTCCCTCCTGCTTCTTGCTTTTGGTTTAATTTGCTTTTCTTTCATTAAACCCCTGTCTTAGTCTATTCAGGCTGCTAGAACAAAATTACCATATGCTGAGTAGCTTAAGCAAACATTTATTTTTTTCAAAATTCTGGAGGCTGGAAGTTCAAGGTGCTGGAAGATTCAGGGTCTGGTGAGGACGCACTTTCGGGTTCATAAAAATGCCTGTCTTCCTATTGTGTTCTCACGTGGCAGAAGGCGCCAAGTGAGCTCTGTGGGGTCTCTTTTATATGGGACCCAATATACCTCCCAAATTCTCCACCTCATAAGACCATCACATTGGGGTTAAGTTTTAACAGAACTTTGCAGAGATAAACATTCACTCTGTAGCAATTCGCAAAGTGTGAATTTAAGTAATATTTCTTTCTTTCTCATGTATTTGGTGCTACATATATCCCTTTAAGCACTGCTTTTGCTGCATCCTATGATTTTTTTTTTAAAGATTTTATTTATTTGACAGAGAGAAACACAGCCAGAGAGGGAACACAAGCAGGGGGAGTGAGAGAGGGAGAAGCAGGCCTCCTGCCAAGCAGGGAACCTGATGTGGGACTCGATCTCGGGTCTCCGGGATCATGACCAGAACGGAAGGCAGTCGCTCAAGCAAATGAGCCACCCAGACGCCCCCTTATGATTTTTTTTTTTAAAGATTTTGTTAATTTATCTGACAGAGATAGCAAGAGCAGGAACACAGGCAGGGGGAGTGAGAGAGGGAGAAGCAGGCTTCCCACCAAGCAGGGAGCCCGATGTGGGGCTCAATCCCAGGCCCCTGGGATCATGACTTGAGCCGAAGGCAGATGCTTAACAACTGAGCCATCCAGGCACCTTGCATCCTACAAATTTGGTAAGCTATATTTTCACTTTAATTTACTTCAAAATACTCTTTAATTTTCTTTGAGACTTCCTCTTTGAGTCATAGGATATTTAGAAGTGTGTTATTTAATTTCCAAATATTTGGGCTTTTCTCAATATCTTTCTGTTATTGATGTCTAATTTAATTTTTATATGAGCCAATAATGCACATTGTGTGCCTTCTTTTAAATTTGTTAAGGTTGGTTTTATGCCCAAAATATGGTTTGTGTTGATAAATGTTCCATGTGTTGAATAAAATGTTCTATAAATGTCAATTAGGTTAAGTTGGTTGGTAACGTTCTTCAGATCCTTTATTTTCTGCCCACATTCTCTATCAGTTATCAGGAGAGGAGTATTGAGATTCAACTGTAACTGAAGATTTGCTGCAACTCCTTTCTGATTCTCCTATTTTTGCTTAATTTTTTGAATCTCTGTTGTTAGGTTCATACAGGTTTAGCTATGTCTTCTTGGAGAATGACTTCTGTATTATTATATAATATCCTTCTTTATCCCCTATAGTCTTCTTTTTTTTTAAGATTTTATTTATTTATTTGACAGAGAGAGAGATCACAAATAGGCAGAGAGGCAGGCAGAGAGAGAGGAGGAAGCAGGCTGCTGAGCAGAGGGCCCGATGCGGGCCTCGATCCCAGGACCCTGAGATCATGACCTGAGCCGAAGGCAGAGGCTTTAAACCACTGAGCCACCCAGGCACACCCCACCCCCCGCATAGTTTTCTTTATTCTAAAGTCCACTTTACCCAAAATTAATATATCTACCCCTGCTTTCTTTTGGTTAATATTTTCATAGTGTATTTTTCTCCATCCTTTCTCTTTTAACCTCTCCATGTATTTGTATTTTATTTTTTTTATTTAAAAAAACTTTTTTAAAGATTGTATTTATTGACAGACAGAAACACAGCGAGAGAGGGAACACAAGCAGGGGGAGTGAGAGAGGGAGAAGCAGGCTTCCCGCCAAGCAGAGAGCCCGATGTGGGACTCGATCCCAGGTCTCCGGGATCATGACCTGAGCCGAAGGCAGCCACTCAACCAACTGAGCCACCCAGGCGCCCCTGCCTGAAGAATCTCTTTAAACATACCTTGCATAGTGGTTGGCTACCAAAATATATATATATATATATATATATATATAATCCCTCAGTTTTTTTTTGAGTAAATCTTCATTTCTTTTTTTTTAAGATTTTATTTATTTATTTGACAGAGAGATCACAAGTAGGCAGAGAGAGAGGAGGAAGCAGGTTCCCTGCTGAGCAGAGAGCCCGATGTGGGGCTTGATCCCAGGACCCTGAGATCATGACCTGAGCTGAAGGCAGAGGCTTTAATCCACTGAGCCACTCAGGCGCCCGAAATCTTCATTTCTTCTTCACATTTGAAATATATTTTCACCAAATATAAAGTTCTAGGCTGACAGGGTTTTTTTCCTTTGAGCACTTTAAAGATGTTACTCTACTTCTTGCTTGCTTGCACAGTTTCTGATGAGAAATGTGCCATATTCTTGTTCCTCTATAGGTAAAAATTTTCCCCCATTGTAGCTGATTTCAAGATTTTTTTTCTGTCTTTGGTTTGTTTTTTTTTTTAAGATTTTATTTATTTCTTCAACAGAGAGATAGATCACAGATAGGCAGAGAGAGAGGGAGAAGCAGGATCCCTGCTGAGCAGAGAACCCAACGTGGGGCTCAAACCCAGGACTCTGAGATCATGACCTGAGCTGAAGACAGAGGCTTTAACCCACTGAGCCATCCAGGCACCCCCTGTCTTTGGTTTTTGGCCTCTTGAGCATTCCCATCTGTATTCTTACTGTTACTTTTACTATTGGAGTCTTGTTAAATGGTGGTAAGATGTGGCTAGGAGGATAGGGAGCGTTCTCTAATTTTCTGATCAAGTCTCAGTCTGGAGAATGCCATGGGCCTGTATCTTGGGATATACTTTCAATTGTTCTGCCCCTACTTCAAGAGTAGAGCTTTTATCCCTGTGCTCTTATTCCTCTTCCTTGCCCCAGTGAGTAGCCAGCAACATTTTTAGTTTCTGTCCTTGAGGAGAGCCTCCTTTTCTCTCCCCTTGGTAAGACATGGAGACTGGGACTGGGCAGAGGGACCTCTGACAATATACGTCCCCTACAGATCAAACCCTTTGTTCTATAGGGAAGGAGGAGCTGTGGAGTCCCAGAAGTTGCTGTCATTTCTCTCCCCTAGCCAGTGTTTCTTCATTTTCCCCATCCTTTCTGTGAGAGCCTGGTGGGGTTCTTGGAGGAAAAGCCTAAAAAAAAGTGTAGGAATCTCTTCCCCCATGACTACGGTCCATAGTACTCACAGACTAGTCTACAGCTGGCCTCTAACAAATCATTAAAATTTCTAGTTTCCTATTTCTACTGCCTTATATGGTATCCAGGGGCTTCTGCCCCCAGATAAGTAAATGCCCAGGGTCTTGTTTCCCTGAAGGCACCTGTCTCTCTTCAAGATAGTGGTTTGTCCTGTGACCTCAATCTCTGATGGGTTTACAAAAAGTCATAAAACCTGCTCAGCTTTTATCTTGTAATGATATAGATACATATATATGGCCTCATTATTTATACTGGAAAGAAAAACTAAAAACAACCCAAAATCCCTAAAAAAGAAAGAATAAGGAAATGATGGCACACCCATGCAATGGAATGCCATGCAACATATCTTAATAAGAGTAAGATGTACAGTAGTTAAAAGGAATGAGATAGAATATTATGCAGGAATGCACTGATGGGTGTAGAAAATTATTCTCATTGAATATCAGTTAGTATAGTGTAAATTTTTTTTTTTTTTTTACCAGATGATCAATTCTAGAACTGTTTCCAAATACTTTTGGACCCATGAAATCCTTCTGGTCCCGAGGTAAGAACACACAACTCCATCTCCTTTGGAATTTGTTCATGGGCCTTGCTTTCATCAATAAATGTTAATAAGAGAATTTCACCAGATTTCAGCCACTACTCATCCTTTGATGGGTAACCTTGTGCAGACCCCAACCTGCCCAGCTATACATTATCTCTGCAAAGGTGAACCCGTCTGTGGGTAAATGGCCCCCAGAGATCAGGCAGATATGAGTTTAGGGCCACCACTTTGTGACCCATTTGAATTCTGGAGAACAAGCAAAGAGAATGAAAGAGATATGCAGGGGAGAGGCTTGAGAGAAACAAAGACATGGAGGGGCAGAGAGATGGAGCAGCGAGCAAGAAGGAGTGTGAAAGGTGCCCAGATGGATACTTCTTTCTGGTTCCCAGTTTCAGTCCGTGGAGGGCCCAGCTATACTCTCATCTCCATGAACTTTGTGAGAAACAGTGGTCACAAACTAAATCCCCATCTATGCAAGCTAGCTCGAATGGGTTTCTGCTCTTGCAGCCAAATTGCTTCTAAGACACATGTCCTTAAGGATTTCTCCCCATTTCTTCTAACACTGCCCAGAATGATCTTCTCCAGTCTGCAGTGTTTCCCAGGCACCTCTGCCCCAGGGGACCTCCGTATCCCTCCCCATCACTCTGTCACAGAATTTCCTGCTCTCCACACCAGGCCTGCCCTATATATGTTCACAGTCCGGCTTCCTATCTCCCTTCCAAAGCCTTCCACCCTCAAAGCTAGACAGAATACCTTCCTCAGCCCTGGATTTATTCTTCTTTTGGACTATTTGTCAGGTTCTGCCCTGTGTTGTAATTGTTTTGGTTGTTTTATTTCTGGAACTAAATTTCAAGCCCCTTGATGGTAATACATGTATCTTAGTCATCCCAAAGGACTTAATTGTTTCTTGGATGTTTAAATAATTTAGGGCTATACTTACTAAGTTCTACTATCCCCTAGTAAACAAGAGGGGAGCGGAGAGAAGGAAGCTCCTCCAGTGAGCCTTCGAAACAAAGGCTCATTCTGTTCCCTCTTTCACCGAGGACTCAATAAAAATGGCAAATACTGGTATCATTACTCCCTGCCAGACATTGTTCAAAGAGTTTTTCTATTTATTAATGCAAGTAATCATAATAAATCTCTGGAAGGGAGTTAAACTTATTCTCCATTTGCTGGTGAAGAAACTTGCTCAAGGGCACATACCTGAAGAAAAGAATCAGAATTTTTACCCAGATGATCCAGCCACAAGGTCCATGCCTTCGATCACCTGGCCATGAGAAAAGCCTGAGGGAGAGGATAGGTGGCAGCTGGCATGCTCAAGTTCTGGTTGACCGACGGCCCATCAGAAGTGAAGGCTGTGCTCTTTTCTGCAGTGGAGTGGAAAGGAGAAAGGACGAATTCCACCTACAGATCAGGGATCCCTGAAGGCACTGAAGGGCTCATGACTGGTCCATGGAAAAGTTTCTCTCTCTCTCTCTCTCTCTCTCTCTCTCTCACAAACACACATACACACATAGCTGAATGTATCTAAAGTACTAAATGCACCTATAAGCACCCAGGAAAAATGGTGTGCACAGGTGTATACTTTTGAGGGAATGAGTTTTGAGGGAACAAATGAGCCCATGCCATGAACTCCTCCCTGTGTGACCAGCTTCCCCCAGCCCCCAGCAAGGATGGAAGGTGAGGGTTTTTATGTAGGTGCTGAATTAATCCTAAAGTGCCTTCAGCTGTGGGTATTGACCTTGCTGGGCACTGGCAATAGTCAGGGGTCCACATGCTTGGGGACAGGTTGATACCCAATATGGATAACCATCACCACTCCATTCATTTATATACCATCTAAAGTTAACCTGTCACCTTGGAACCAATGACATCAGATCTAGCATACCCATATGAATTTTCTGTTGTCCCCTTTAAGGTATCTCCTTGGGGCATTACTTCAACTCTTTCCAATGACCCTCTATCTTACTACAAGTGTTAGTACAGAACAGTGACCGAGAGTCTGGGCTCAGGAGTTTAGATTCAAGCTCTGCCATTTGCTCAAGGATCTTGAGTGAGTTACCTACCCCTAATTTTCTCATCTACATAATCGGGATTGAAATGGTTCCAAACGTATGAGGTTGTCTTGTGTATTTAGCACACTCAAACATGTAAAGTGCTTGGGACAGTGCCTGGCAGAGGATAAGCCCTTATCCTCTGGAAACTGCCACTGTTGTCGGTGTGCCAAGCATCTCAAAGCTTGTCCCCCAGGAGGAGACTCCAAGCCAACTTCTCACCTACACTTGTCAACCATCAGTGGGGTTAAGTGGGATTTTCTAGCCTGATCACTCATTGATTCACCAACCTTGGCCCAAGGCTTTGATGAAGATGAGTCCGAATTAGGACAGTCATAGAAGAGACCACAGAATCTGGACAATTCTAAAAGAGAAGGATTAACTATCTGAGCAATGACTAAATTATACAATAAAGCATTGAGTCTCCAAAGAAGAGTTCTGTGTGCTTTTGGGTTCCTACAGGACTTTTTTTTTTAAGATTTTTATTTATTTAACAGAGAGAAACACAGCCAGAGAGGGAACACAAGCAGGGGGAGCGAGAGAGGGAGAAGCAGGCTTCCCGCCGAGCAGGGAGCCCAATGCCGGGCTCAATCCCGGGTCTCCGGGATCATGACCTGAGCCAAAGGCAGTCACCCAACCAACTGAGCCACCCAGGCGTCCCTCCTACAGGACTTTTTATCCCTGTGAAGGCAAAATAAAAATGTTGTGGAAAAGTTGGAGTACTGAAAAGTTTTGAATTAACCACTTTCATAATCCCTCCGTAAGAATTCCATTGTTGTTTTCATGTTGTTGTGTTTCTGTCCAAAATTTTTATATTAACACAAGTCACTATCAAAACCATTACTTTTTTAATTGAACACAATAATATTCGTCTTTTACTACATTACTGGAAATTTCTTGTCGACTTCCTTATAAAGATGATAGAGTCAAGCAGACTTGGTGACTCTACCTCTTCCCCAAGCTAACAAAATGAACTAAAGAGGGTAGAAAAAATGGCATTGGGAAAAATAGCTTCCAAAGTCCCCGAGGCCAAAGAGATGACACAACATCCTGGCTTACATTTTAAAAAGTGGTAGCTAGTGGAAGATTCTGGTGAGCATGTCTCAGTGTGACTTCTAACCCAGAAGGTGAGCTATGACTTAGGAAAGCCTGGGAAATTCACATAACATCCCCTGAATGGACAAGCAATGATCCAAGGGGCTGAAGAGGCTGCCCCAGGGGAACCACGGACATACCACAGGCCTGGAGAGTAGGAGTCTCTGACTGCTGTTGCAGAAAATAGGGGCAGCCAGGGAAGCCCCCAGAACTTTCTTTGTGGCCTCTCCAGGTTATAGTTTTGTTTTGTTTTGTTTTGTTTTAAGATTTTATTTATTTAACAGAGAGAAACACAGCCAGAGAGGGAACACAAGCAGGGGGAGCGAGAGAGGGAGAAGCAGGCCTCCCGCCGAGCAGGGAGCCCGATGTGGGACTCGATCCGCGGTCTCCGAGATCATGACCTGAGCCGAAGGCAGTGGCCCAACCAACTGAGCCACCCAGGCGCCCCGGTTATAGTTTTAATAATAACCGATTACGCATCCCCCATCACCTGCCCTCCAACCTCCTACCTTCCTACAATAAGCAGAGTTCCTCAGAATTAGAGACCAAAGAGAAACAACAATGTAAGGTCCTCTTAGGGAAAAAGAAGACAAGGAGAAAGAAAGAAATGGCAAACCTTGAAGAAAATGAAACAGGAAAAGGGAGGGACCTGGTGTGGGGGGATGAGACTGGATGGGATGTCAAGGCAGCCTTTGGAAGGGAATGAAATTTGAGTTAGTCTTGAGCAGTGTGAGTCAAGCAAAGCCCTCCGTCAGTAGTCATCTGATCTACCATGAATTGAAACTGGAATCACCCAGCGAGCTTGAAAACAAATAAACAAAGAACTATAACAGCAGCCACCTGCTGGACATGGGCTCCTCCCCAGGGTTTGGGTAGAGACCCAGCCCCCAGTACATGTTTTTTTAACTCCACAGGTAATTCTAAAGTACGAAGAGGATTGAGAACCCCTGGTTGAAATGTACATCCCTGCATGCAAAACTGTTTCATATTTCATATTATTAAACTTGACTTCTAGTAACAGAATGACTGTTCAAATTATAGAGACATTTTTTAGGTTTGTGATATTTTTAGGTTCATGTCAAAATATTTCCAGGGAAAGGATGCAACAACTTCACTTTCAAGGGGACTGCTTTGAAAGCGGGTAATTCTCTTTTGAATGTGCTTGTTTCATGCCTGTTTCTCAAATCTTTCACTGAGGTTGGGTACAGAGGCCCCTTGCCCACAAGGCACTCCTTTTATTCTCTTACGGTGTAATATTCCTTCTCTCCTTTTTCTTTTCTTCCACCTTCTTTGTGCTTCTTCTTTTTACCTCTTTTAATTCTTCTTCTTTTTTTTTAAAGATTTTATTTATTTGACAGAGAGAAACACAGCCAGAGAGGGAACACAAGCAGGGGGAGTGAGAGAGGGAGAAGCAGGCTTCCCGCCGAGCAGGGAGCCCGATGTGGGACTCGATCCCCGGCTCTCTGGGATCATGACCCGAGCCGAAGGCAGTCGCCCAACCAACCAAGCCACCCAGGCGCCCCTCTTTTAATTCTTCTTAACAAAATCTTCTGTTCCTCTGCTGGCCAGAAAATTCCAGTGACAGGAATCGACCCAGATTGTACCAGAGATGTCCTCTCACTCCCATGTCCTTTCCTAAGTCCTGGCTGGATTCATGGAAAATTAATAAAACTGAAGCTCCAGTCCTCTGTCAGGTGTGGGCATAAATGCCAAGTATTTAGTCATCAATTTAGTGGGAAGTTGAAGATGAAGTCCGTATGTCCTCAGAGGTGATGTACACAAAATCCACGCGTGTTTTACGACAGGTTCGTTTCCTGGTGGGGATCTGTAGGCACGGGCCTAGATGCAACCTCCATCTTTTTCCCTTTCTTCAGCCCTCTCTGTGCCTCTTCCACTTAGATGACAAGAGCTCTGTGGGCTAGAATACTCACAACTATAGAAATGGCCACTTAAGGCAGTCACAAAAACTAGTAACGGAGTCTCCAGGGAGGTTAGTCTATTTATTTATTTGTTTTTATTCTCTCTCAGGATTCTATATTTGACTTCCTCCGAACAGTTTAAATTTAGCAGCCCTTGGTTTTTGGTTTCTTTCTTCTTCTTTTTTTTTTTTTTAATTTAAAGCATTCTCCCCAGAGTTGCTATAAATATCATCCTAGAGGTGAAGGGAACCTGGCTGGGACCTCCCTCATCCCACTGACCCTTAGGGATGAGGCTCCTTACTGATTGAGTTGCCCAGGGTGCGGTTCTCAGTCTTTGGAAGGTATCCCACCCAGTTTTGCTGAAAGAGGATGGCCTTCTCATACAAAGAAGGTGTTCTCCTGGCCCGGAAGTCAGAAGACTACTTCTCCCAAATTCAGATCCATGTGCAAGAGGATTTGGGGTAATCAAGATAGCACAGTGAATGAGAAATTGTTGGGGCTTGACATCACATCTTGTCTCACAAAAGAATATGTCAGGGTGTTTAGAGGAGGGGGAAAAAGAAGATGTGGGAACATAGTAAGCAAAACCAGGAGTCACACACAGGAGAGGTAGATGGTTCTTTTGTTTTGCTCTTGGCTGCTTAGAAAATTCAGCTGAGTATTGTCATAATACAGCTATGTGATGTTAAACATCTGTTTGCTAGGAAAGGTGCAGATAATTGAAAACAGGATTTGTTTAAATTCCAAGACCCTGGAACAAAGCGCTGCCAGGGAGCTCTTCCCACCATCCGATCTTGCCCTGAAGCCTGGGCTTTCAGTCACAAAACCTTGCTGGGGCCCCAGCTATGCACAAATTGCCTGGAGAATGGGTTTTCCCAAAATTGCCAAAGACCAGACACTTGGCCTCATGGGCTCAGAATGTCTGAAAGTAGAGATGTTCATTTTTGTCCAGATGTTTTGGCTGCTAAAGCAAAATTTAAAATAGCAATAAGGAATTTCTTACTTCCCCAAGTCTAACATAACCACACTGATTTTGAGTTCTTTCTTACTAAGCCAGACTTAACGGTTTTTAAACAAGAACAACAGTATCTTATGTCAGTTACATTATCAGGAGCTCATTATCAGCCATGGGCAATGCAGAGTCAGGATTTGGCATATATGTATTAATAGGAATAATAGGTAACAACTACTGAACACTTTCTATGATTAGGACACAATGGTAAGTGCTTTAAATGCAATAACTCAATTCATTCTTTGTAAGGAGTTTTATATAGCAAGTGCCACTGTTCACTGTGTCTTGTGGATGAGAACACAGCAACACAGAGGAGCAAAGCATCTTGCAGGAGACCTAAGGACTGGAAGGATGGAGTCTAAAATTCCTAAGATGAGGACTGGTAGGGGTTAAGACCGGGGGAATCATGACTTCTCTTTTGGACATGTTAAAGATGAAGTGCCAGGAAGGCACCTAAGTAGAAATATCAAGAAAGTGTTTGGATCCAGGTTCTAAGGGTTCAAGAGCAAGGTAGAGACCAGGGATGTGCACCAGGAAACATCAGGGTACGGAGAGCACTTAAACCATGATACTTAAAGGAAAGTCCAGGCAAGAGTGTAGAGAAGAGGTCAGAGGGTGGAGTCTGAGCATGTCCACTGAAGGCAGTCCAAAAGACTGGAGTGGCCAGTGGATGGCCAGGAGAGATGGACACTGAGAGCTTGTAGTTTGTAGCCATCCACCATGGCTCTCTCCCTTTCACTCTGAATATGTGCACTTCTGAAATCTGAAACTCTCGTGCTCTACGTTATAACCTCATCTCTGTTCCAGGCTCCCCTCTCCCATCCCACTACACGCTTCCTCTGGCCCTGTGGAGACTTCCAGTCTCCAATTCCTTGCCCCTAACCTCCAACGCACACCCCACTCCAATAGAACCCACCCCTGTGTGAAGTCCACATTCTGGGTTTCAGGTGAATGAGTCCTCCTAGGGAAACTCAGACCACCCCCAGATAGATGCCACAGCAAACACTCAATCCCAGATCTGGATGGGTTCTGCCTCTCTTCCCACTACTGCCTGCCCTTTCCCCTATCGGTTAGCACCAGATCTGACCTCAGCTCTGCACAATAATTTTCCTTATTTCAAAGCCTTTAACAACCTCCTCCTTAACTCACCTCTTCCCCCTTCCCAGCTGAAACACTTTTGCCATGTTGGAAAATCATTTTAGAAGACAGACTCCAGAGTTTCTGGCCCAACTCAGTGCTCTGGGGGTATACCATCAATTTGAAGGAGAAATGATTAATTCTGGGTACCTGGGGATGGCCCGATTCATATTCCATGGCTGACCCAGACAGAGAAAGCCGTGCAAGTGGGAAATGGATGGGCCAGGTAAAGGATGAACCCTGGCTGTGTTGCAGACACTATTCCAGAGAGCTTGAGGATTGCCAGTGCCCCACAACATCCCGGTATGGATATCATTCTAATACGGCAGCTGGTGGCTCCCTCAGAGACATGTGGTGCCAGATGGGGCCATTCCATTCCTCAGTTACATAGGACTCTTAGTATCTAGAGAAGAAAATACATGCCCCTTGGGTATTTTAGCTCCACCCTTTTCCTGTCCTTGGGCACGTATAATACAGCAGATTCTGGTAAGATATTTATAATGTAAAACTTTTCAGGATGTCCCTAAAGAATCAAAAAGAATGAACATTTCTCTGAGTCTTTGATGGGCCAGGTGTTAATTAGCTACTTGTTCTATCTGACATCATAGTTATAGCAGGGACGGTGCTAGGCTCTGAGTAGACAGCGGTGATAAAACTGACCCAGTTTTTGCCCTCATGGACTCAGAGGAGGGGATCCACTTTAAACAAATAAGCTCACAAATAAAAATATAATCGTAAACAGTGAAAGTGCTACAAAGGAAAAAATAGGGTGCTATTATAGGTTACATCGTGTCCCCCAAAAAAGTATGTTGGAAGTTCTAGCACCTGGTACTAGGGCTAGTACAAGTCCTTAGAGTGGAGCTTGTTTGGAAATAAGGTCGTTGTCAATGTAATTAGCCCAGTTAAGATGAGGTCATACTGGGGCGTGTTCAACTCTTAATCTAATAGGACTGGTGTCCTTATAAGAAAAGGAGAGAGACAGAGAGGACAATGCCATATGAAGTCAGAGATGCAGAGAGAGAATTTGGCCATGGGAGGATGGAGGCAGAGACTGGAATTGTGCTACCACAAGCCAAGGAACACCTGGGGCCTAGGGCCACCGGAAGCTAGAAGGAGATAAGGAAGGATCCACCAGAAGCTAGAAGGAGGTAAGGAAGGATCCTCCAGTAAAGTCCCCAGAGGGAGCATGGCCCAGGCAACACCTTGCCTTTGGACTTTCCACCTTCAGTGAGATAAGAAATTTCTGTTGTTTTAAGGCATCCAGGTTGGGATCCTTGGTACAGCCACTCTGGGAAACTACTATGGGTGCCATATCAGATAGAGAATCAGGTGGGGGGCGAATTTAGATTGGGAAGCATATCAGTTCAGCTTCTTTGTGGGTAAATGACAGAAAGAGGGGCTAACTTATATAAAAATAAGGAATTTACACAAAAGGAGGTGGAGTAGCCCAGAGAATCAAAGTAAACACCAACAAGTTAACCTTGGAAGTTCAGGGATCTGAGCACGGGGGCCCATAACAGACTCTTCCAGGTGTTACCCTGAGAAGAAATATGTTCCCACTATTGAGCTCCCTTGGATCGGCTTGAGCAAAATTCAACTTACTGGCTTCCCTGGGGCCATATGACAACTCCTTGGAGGGCTGATGGGAACAAACTGGGGAAATTGAACCCCTTGACATCGTGCTGCATCAAGACTCCTCAGTTCCCAAAGGAACATCAGAGAATGAGTAAGAAAGGGGCAGAGATGCTGGAAAAGAAAAGACAGATTAAGTGATTAATCAGCTGACTCTTGAAGGATGATAGGAAGTAGGCAGGCAGAGATCAGAGTCCTGAGGGTGACAGGAGTCAGGGTGAGGGCAACCAACCAAATTGGTACCCTCAAGAAAGGACATCAAGGGAGAAATGCCTGGGAGAAGAGCATATTGAAGTGAGAAATTGCAGAGTATAGTTCGGGGTTCTTTGGTTGGAGAAATCTGTAAAATGCATAGGAAATTGTTAAATAAAGGAAATTGAAGACATGAGTTATGAGTTTAAGATTTATTTATTTATTTATTTGACAGAGAGAAACACAGCTAGAGAGGGAACACGAGCAGAGGGACTGAGAGGGGGAGAAGCAGGTTTCCCGCCGAGCAGGAAGCCCGATGTGGGGCTCGATCCCGGGTCTCTGGGATCATGACCTGAGCCGAAGGCAGTCGCTCAACCAACTGAGCCACCCAGGCGCCCCGTGAGTTATGAGTTTAGAAGAGAGGTGGGAATAGACACGTAAATTGAGGAGTTATTGGCATATTAAAGGAAGTGGATGTGATCATTCAGGGGGACAGTAGAAGAGAAGAGGTTCATTCCATGGTCAACCCTGAGGATCTCTAACATCTAGAGCAACAATACCATCCAAAGAGTTTGTGATTTCACCAATGAATGAATGAATGAATGAATGAATAAAATTAGAATTGAGTCAATCGGGGCACCTGGGGGGCTCGGTCGATTAAGTGTCCAACTCTTGACCTCAACTCAGGTCCTGATATCAGGGTTGTAAGGTCAAGCCCCACATAGGGCTCCAAGCTTGGTATTAGCCTGATTAAGATTCTCTCTCTCCCTCTCCCTCTCTCCCTCCTGTCTGCTCTCTCTCTCTAAAATAAGAATAGTAATAATAATAAATTCAAAAATAAAATAAATAAATTTTTAAAAAATTAATATAAATGAGAAGACTGCTGATGTGGAAATTGATGTAGAAGAATATGAGCCAGACAAGGAATGGCCAGAGAGGCAGAGGAAAACTAGACTAGGCTACCATGAAAAATTTTTTCAAGTGTTTCAAAAAGGTAGTGATTACTGTGTCAGATATGAGTAAGTCATCTCGTAAAATGAGAAACAGAGAAGTCTTTTGGGTCTGGCAACACAGTAGACATTGAGGGCTCTGACAGAAGCAGTTTCCACAGAGAGGGGAGTTTTGAAGCCAGACCAGAGAGTTGCAAAATAAATGGGCATGAACTCATCTCATCGCCCCACTGCCCTCCAAGGTGGGAATTGTTACCGTCATTTACAGATGAGGAATGAAGGCTTACCCTGCAGGAGAAAGAGTGAAAATTTAACACCAAACCCACTCAGATTTACAATAACCAGATCCTTCCATTAAAGAAAGCGAACAGGTCTAAAAATGTCATTAGTAGAAGCAGACCCCGATTCATATGGAAACGAGTGCTCATAAATAGTGCGGTGCTGGTAGCAGAGGATTCTGGAAGAGAAGAAATCAGTCCTAGGCCGAGAGCAAAGCTCCACACCCCTGGGGCTCCTAAGCAAAACTTCAGATTTACCTCACCTCTAAAAGGGGATCTAAGGACTTTGAAGTTGTGTCTTAGGAAGGCCTTGGGTTCTTAAGTCAGCCCACAAGGCAAAAATTGTGCAGAGTAAAATTGGCCCTCGGAAAGTGGGCTCAGCTGGAGTCTCAGTCAACCCAACCCGGGAGACTTTCCTCCCGCTGGCACAGATCTTTGCTTTTTGAATGCCTACCAAATGAAGTAATTAACTTGAACCGAGGAGCCATATTGTAGGAAAAAATACATCTTTTTCAATAACATATGAACACTCAGCCCAGGGGAACCTGAGGACTCCTGAGCAGCAGACTTGCGGTCGGGCCTTCACTCATCAGTCAGATTAGCCCTTGGTATTTAAATTGTTCTCACTCTTGTGGAGCTATGCTGGAGTCATAAGGATTGGACTTCACCACCACCCCCTCAACCACCGCAAACAACCAGAAAACTGGACACACTATCTTCAGGCATTGGACTATGAATCAGCTGTCTTCAGACTTGGGGGCCATGGGTAGCACAAGACCGTGAAGCTAGGGGAAGAAAAAACAAATGAGGTGTCCTACAGTGGTCTGGCTTTATCTCAAGAGCATGGGAAGTGGGACAGGTAAACAACAGGGCTGCTTCTCTGCTTGGAGGAGGTAGAACTTGAAAGTTGGGGAGGCTGAGGCAGCTGGAAATTCAAGGCAGGGTTCTGGAAAGCAGGGAGTCATGCAAGAACACTGTATCGGAAGGCTGATTCTTTGCTGAGTGCTAGGCTGTGTGCACAAGGAGGAAACGCCCTGCAAGTGAAGTGTGTCCTGGGTGTGGAAACTGAACTATTCCCAGAGCTCACACAGAACTGGGAGACATTTGAGCTCCAAACAGCCTGACTGCTGAGTGTTTGCTGAGCACTCAGGGGAGACTCCAGAGACCCCCATTTTCGTGGGAGAGCTTACTGTCCTTGGAGCAAAGGCTACTCAGAACCCACTCCAGCAAAGTAAAGCTCAAAGAGATAAATGTTATCCACAAGTAACTTACCTGCCTGCTGCAAGTTCAGCACAAGAAAACTTAGAAGTGGTAGACATTCCAAGAAGCAGGAAAATGTACTCTCATATAATCACCCTGAAACATGTGTGGTTGGATTTCTGCAAGCTGCATGGGACATGGCTTCGCTCTCCACCAGTAAGACCCTAACTTGATGCTGGCCCTTTGCTCTGGACCATGCTCCACCCATGAGCTCTTCCCTGACACACCGACACTCTTTCCACCCACCCGCTTCTTGCTGGTCTCGTGAGCTTTTGCTAAAGAAAAATCTACATGTCCCAACTACTCACTTCAGTTCTAGAGGAATATGACTTCTGGAAATAGCCACAACCTTCAATGCAGAGGAATAAAACTGAGATATATCATTCACATTGGAGAAATTAGTGTCTGTCTTTAAAGCAAAATCCTGATGGTTCTATAATTTTAGTGTATTCTGTTTGAATGTTATGTGGCATTGCGTACCCAAAACCCGGATTCAGCGTGGGTCCACAGAATAAAATATCAAATGTTTACCTTCCAGAGCTATGTAACACATGAGATACTATGTAAGAAAATATATAATTGATGCAACAAAAGATGAAAGAGAAAGAAGACAGCAAAAGGGGGTGCCTGGTGGCTCAGTGGATTTAGCATCTGCCTTTGGCTCAGGTCATGGGAGGTCCTGGTGATGATGCCAGGGTCCTGGGATTGAACCCCACATCAAGGCTCCCTGCTTCTCTCTCTCCCTCTGCCCCCTCCCCTGCTTGTGTGCACACAGGTTTTCTCTTAAATAAATAAATAAAATCTTAAAAGAAAAAAGACAAGAGTCATATAAATGTGCGTCTTAAATGTAGGATGATGGAAGCCAGGCCAACTGTTACAGGTGAGTAGGTCAGGACCATAGAAAGCAGAAAGACCTGGACTGTGGATTTAGTTAGACCAAAGTCTGACCGCATATCTATATCCTGGGCTAATTCTGTGACTTGGGGCAAGTTCCAGATCCTCCCCTACTCTGACTGCTGCTACTTCCCTGCTGTGTATCCTTGGACAATTTATTTACCTTCTGTGTCCTCAGTTTTCTTCTCTATTAAACGAGAATAATACTCTTTCTTACCCTGTGGGAGTGTTTTTGGGTATTACACAATATTTACATATATTTAAAGTGCCCATAACAATACCCAGAGCATGGCAACTACTCATGATTAGCCATCATTATTGTTATCATTATTTCATTTCATTATTATTATATGCTCATCTGTCTAATGGGTATATGGTAAGCTGTCTCTTGTGCTTAACATAAGGAGCTAACAGAATATAAGCGTGAAGTCTCTAATGGATGGCCTAACATGAAATAGGTGCTGAATCAGTGATATTATTATTGAGGAAATAACGAGGGATAGTAGGATGAATTTGAATACATAGACACAAAAATATTGAAATTACATATCACAACCTCAATAAAATTAAGAGACAAATGAAAATTTGGGCAACAAATATGATAGTCTTAATGAAAAAAAAGAGTCCATACAAATTGATAGAAAATGTATAGGGACAGAGGCAGTAAAGAAATAATTCATAGAAAGATACATAAATAGATAATTAATATTTATTTATTTTTTTAAAAGATTTTTTTATTTATTTGACAGAGAGAAACACAGCTAGAGAGGGAACACAAGCAGGGGGAGTGAGAGAGGGAGAAGCAGTCTTCCCGCCAAGCAGGGAGCCTGATGTGGGACTCGATCCCGGGTCTCCGAGATAATGACCTGAGCCGAAGGCAGTTGCTTAACCAACTGAGCCACCCAGGCGCCCCGATAATTAATATTTAAAGTATTGCTCCAGCTCATTAATACTCAGAAAAATGTAAATTAAGCAACCATGAGGCAGTGAAACACTATTTCTGGAAAGCCATCTGGCAATCTTTAAAGATGACCATAGTCTTAGAGCCAATAATGCCTCTTCTAGGGTTGTATCGTAAGGAAATCAGCAGAAAAACGAACAAAGACGTACTTGGAAACGTACTTGCGGTATTATTTCTAGGAGGTGTGTTCAGATGAAGATATTGTAAGTCGAGTTTGTTTTTTGTAACCTTAACGTTGTTAGAGTATTACTCTAGTAATAAACACATCCTGGGGAAAAGATGGCTTTTTACATGAAGACATAATAAAACCTTCAAATTGCCTTTAACCAATAATTGCTGCTTCTCAGGCACTCAACAAGATGCTTTGATGTTTCCTCGTAGCTGCAGATTGGGGACGAGTTCATTTGTCTTCGGAGGTGCCAGGAAAATGCCAGGGTTGGTTGTGTGTCTACACGCAGCATCACTGATGCCTCGCTCGCTGGCCACGCAGCTTTGTAAGTAACGCAGCCCGGTCTCCCGGGGAGACCGTCACCCCGTCTGCAAGCAGGAGCGGAGGAGCTTGAGAACTCTCTAGCACCACATTCTCAGCTGAACTGGGTCAACCAGCTAGGACGGAGTCCAGAGCCCGCGGAAGTGGCGGCAGTGTATCCTGGAAAGAGAAACTTGCCGGGAACGGGCAACCTGCCACATCATCATTCCCCACCACTGGCAGGCTTGCATTTTTGAGAGACTGAAGAAATGTCAGAAAACCGAGAGCCTTTGCTTTTTTTGGTAAGGGTTTTTTTTTTTTTTTAAGAGGCATGGTGTTCAGAATAGTCACAGCCTGGAGACACTGTGCTATCCTAAAAGTTCCCGAAGGCATCACTTTTAACTACTTTATTTTTGGAACCTCTTGCCAAGAAGCAAATTCATATTTTGGAACGAAGGCTCTTTGAGAGAGCTAATGGCATTTTCTTCTTCCACTGAGCTTTCAAGTGAGCAGAAAACGAAAAACCCATACGTTCAATTGAGCCTCAGACGCTGCCATTCAGCCGCAGAGTCGGAGCAGGAAGGAACCAGAAACGTCTGATTTGGATGCCTTGGTGTGGATGTGAACCAGCCTTGCTTCCCTGGGATCCAGACTCAGGGTAGGGGAGAGGAAGCTATTTTTTCATCCTTAATCCATCCTGGCCAACACAGACCTCTCTGATATAGCAGAGACATGAGGCCCCATTGAGCAGAGAAGCTGTGAAAGCTTCTCCAGGACCCTGCTTTCTGTGTCTTTCATAGAGTGAGTCTTTGGAGAGTGTGTGTGTGAGGGGGATCTCCTTAATGTTCTCAACCAGGGGCTTTTGCCCCACCATAAGCAATTACTTTGTCTCCTGTGACCCTCTGTCCTTTGTCACACTCAGTATTCCACAGGTGATCCTCATTGATCCAGCCCTAGGACTGCAGGGGGTGTCGCTGACACCCCCCCACCCCCGACAAACACATCAGGCATTTGCAGCCTGCTGAGAGGACTATTGGCAGGTGTGGGGCTGAGGGGGGCACACAATCGATGGTGCAGCTGAGTGAGGTGAGGCACCTTCGACGTCCTGTCAGGGACTGGTGCTCAGGGGCCTGCTTCCCTTCCACTAGGACACAAGACAGCCCTGGTGTGCAGTGCCCAGAATTCCAAGCAGGCCCTGAGTGTGGGCCTCGTGAATAATCAGAAGTGGTCCAGAGCAGGCCTGGGGAGTGGGCAGTTTACCTGGCTTCCCACCCTTGGCCGCTAGGTTTGCCCTGATTCCCAGCTCAGTGACCTCAGAGGAATGCAGAGAGTTTCTTTTTCCATGGGGTCAGCTAGTCATGTTCTAGTTTAAAGAGAGAAAGAGAGAGAGAGAGAGAGAGAGAGAGAGAGAGAGAGAAGGTGAAAAGAAGGGAAGGGAGAGGAGGAGAAGAGAAGATAAGAGGAGAGGGAGGAGAGAAGAGGAGAAGAGAGGAGAGGAAAGATAAGAACAGAAAGCAAAGAAAAGGAAAGAAAAGGAAAGGAAAGAAAAGAAAAGGAGTATTCATCTGACATGTAACTAGGTGCCCTCCCCCCATCAAAGCTGAGGGAATGATGGGAGATGGAATGGGAGAAGGTGAGCTTCTCCTCTTGCTGTGGCACTGAACATGCCATCGGCCAGTCTACCCAGTCTGTATGTGGCTGTCTTCCTCTTCCAGGCTCAGGGCTTCTGGAAGGCAAGGACAATTCTCTTGTCCATATTTGTATGAATAGTATCTAGCACAGGGTCTCTGCCTCATACATGCAGACAATATCTGCTGTCAGAAGAGGGATTCCTGACCGCCATCTTGGATACCACTGATCTCCACACCATGGGAGGTTGTGCAGCATGGAGTTGGAGAGTCAGGATGTGGGGACTGGCAGCCTTACGTTTCATTCTCAGCTCCCATACTTTCCGGCTGCGTGACTTTGGGGAGTCACGTGAGCTCTCTAAGCTTTGGGAATGTGAAGATACCATCACCCTAACCTTAAAGTTAATGCAAGAATTCCAGGAAGTTATGCCATGTACAGTGCATGCCAGAGTGCCTGGTCCAGAATAAGAACTTTACAAATGTTAGCTATTGTTACTGATGATATGAGGGCTCTTCTGTAGGCATATAGAATAAAACCAGAATCTTTGAAAGACCCTTGGGCATCAGAAGCTCTCAGGCAAGTTAGAATTAATAAGTTTCTGATGAATTTGGTTTTTCATAGGAGATAAAAAATGTATGATATTTTGTGTTTGAGTATAATAGCAAACTTCAGTGTAAATTTTATATGTCCAGCGATACAAGAAACAAGTCTTCATGACTATTTAAAATGAGAAATCCAACAGGGAAAATATAAAAATATCTATATGGAGTATTCATGCTTCAAAAAATTTAGAAAGAACTCCAGCAGTTTTCTTGATGGATAAGGCTTCCTTTGCCTTTTTCAGAGGACCTACAGGCAAAAGAACATGTCATATCACTTTCCTCTCTAAACCTCTTGAAACACTGACAGCTCCATATTTGTACAGAAGTGCCCATGATGCATCATATTGAATTACTAACTTTTTCTCCCAAAGATCACTAATATCCATCTCTCACTGAACCAAAATTTAAAAATCTTGCTAGGCCTCCAGGAAAAGAAAGAAAAACCCACAACAGGTTATCACTTTATATGACACTGCATGAATAATTAATTTGCAAGGTTCTGATAGATTTCATTCACAAATACTTCTTCGTTTGCTGAGAGGTGTTACTCAAGCTGTATTTTTAGGCAGAGCGTTGGCCCCAAAAAAGTGATCAGAATTCAACAAAATGAAAAGGGATGCTTTAGGTTTGGGTTATTTTTCTATTCATTTATAACAGAATAGTCAATTCTGTTTAAGACTTGAGAATGAGCTGTATAAACAGAACATTAGGGGGTGTTATGGACTAAATTGTGTCCCCGTCAGAATTCATATGTTGAAGTCCAAACCCAGAGTACCTTAGAATGTGACTATAGTTGGAGATAAGGTTTTCAAATGGGTATAATTAAGTTGAAATGAGGTCATTAGAGTGGAGCTAACCCAACATGATTGGGGTCCTTATAAGAAGAGATGACACAATCATAGAGGTTCAAAGGGGCACATGCACCCCAATGTTTATAGCAGCAATGTCCACAATAGCCAAACTAGGAAAGAGCCCTGATGTCCATCAAAAGATGAACAGATAAATAAAATGTGGTATAATATATGTACAATGGAATATGACTCAACCATCAAAAAGAATGAAATCTTGCCATTTACAGTGATGTAGATGGAACTAGAGGGTGTTATGCTAAGCGAAATAAGTCAGTCAGAGAAAGACAAATACCATATGAATACACTCATATGTGGAATTCAAGAAACAAAACAAAATCAGAGAGGAAGAGAAGGAAAAATAAAAGAGGTAAGAAGAAAGAGGGAGCCATAAGAGACTCTTAACTCTGGGAAACAGACTGAGAGTTGCTGGAGGGGAGGAGGGTGGGGGATAACTGGGTGATGGGCATTAAGGTGATGGAATGAGCACTGGGTGTTATATGCAACCTATGAGTCACTGATTCCTATCCTGAAATTAATAATACACTGTATGTTAATTAAATTGAATTTAAATACAAATTTATAAAAAGAAGAGGTGATGAGGACATAGACTCACACCGTGGGGGAAAGACACAGGGAGAAGACAAGCTGAGTAGAGAGAGACCTCAGAAGGTACCAACCCTGCCAACGTTCTTTCATATATCTACCTCCAGAACTTATCTTCCTTAAGCCACCCCAACTGTGGTCATTTATTACGGATCACACTAGTATGGGGGGTTATTAGAAATCCTATCTTTCTTCTCAATGTCAGCCCCCATACCCTTGTTGCCTTCCACAGTCTTAATCAGGTACAAGGGTTCCTCCCATGGTCTCCTCTGGCCCCCTCACCTGTCCCCACATGGTATCCATGGGTGAGATTTAAGTCACCTCTGGTGTGCCACTTACATGGTGAAAACATATGTCTTCTCATAGCCATTATTAGGCATCTCTTCTTGACCAGAGAATCTCAGGGGCTAAGACCACACCCTGCCCATCAGGTCCTCCTTCTTTCAACAGAATAGCTTGGCTTGACTCCCCTGAATGTCCCCAGCATGGGCGCTG
Organism: Spilogale gracilis; assembly: GCA_004023965.1. Lineage (NCBI taxonomy): Eukaryota > Metazoa > Chordata > Mammalia > Carnivora > Mephitidae > Spilogale > Spilogale gracilis. The sequence goes on from PITA01020336.1 coordinate 22,609, forward strand.
AGGGACTGGCATTTGTTTCCGTGGTGCCCTTCTGTCTGGGGCTCATTGCCCTCCCTGAAAAACACCTGTTACTTCCCCTCTCAGCCTGAAAAGCCACGCACTGCTATGAAGGCTAATGCTACTCTGGGCCAAAAAGACAAACACGCTGAGCGTCTTCTGTTGAATTTCAAGCCCTAACACACCTCTTATTCATTCTTTTCGCTAACTATTGTCTTCAAATATTTGTCTGGCAGAAAATAAACTTTCCGGGCTGCCCTGGAGGGAAGCATTAGGATCTGTGCTTAGCAAGTACATGAAGGCACTTTGTTTCTTCCATAAAAGGGCAAGGCTGTTAGTAGTTACAGTGAATGGTGGAATGATATCTTGCAGAGGACTGACCTTCCCATTCTTAGAAGTCAATAAGCAGAGATAGAATGGCTGTTTCTCCTCCTCCTCTTTTTCTCCTAACTCTTCGTTCTCATCTTCCTCCCTGTGCCTTATGGTGGGAGCAGTACCATCACCGCCTTTCCTGTCCAAGTTGGTGTCTATGGCTCACCCTTACTTTCTTCTTCCCCTTCTGTGCCACACCCCTGCATGGTTAGACCTCCAGGTTTCTTTATCTCATCTCCACATCCTCTTCCTGGGTGTCCACAGTGTACTCACTGGAGGGAGATGTCTTCCTCCTCGCCATTTAATTCCCACCTTGGCTATACCCAGGGTATAGTGTTGGTTCTTCAGGTCTTAGCTCTCAGCTACATGTCCACATTCTGTGCTCTGTCTATGATGCTCCAGGCTGGGCTCTGCAAACCATGTCACCTCCTGGTCCCAGCCTGGTTCTTCTTGAAGCCATGGGCTTTTCCCTTCCCCTGTGTCAGCTTCCCCCAAGCAGAGACATCACACCTGTGATAGAGTGATTTGTAATAAGAAATATATACATTTGGTCTTTGTCCCTGTTTCTGACACAGAACTCCTAAAATGCTAGGTATTTCCTATTATGAGAATGAT
>PITA01020336.1:23692-35383 GCA_004023965.1 Spilogale gracilis
GGGGGGGGGGGGGGGGGGGGGGAGACAGGGTTTGGAGAGCTTCTGAGTTGGTGACTTGATGAACACATTGCCATGCAGCGAGGATGGTGTTCTCAGAAAGAGCATGAAGATCTGTTCCCTTCCCCCATGTCTTGCTCTATGCATCTCTCCCATCTGGCTGTTTCTGAGTTATTTCCTTTCATAATAAACTGCTAACCCAGAAAGTCAACTATTTCTCCCAGTTCTCGGAGTCTCTCTAGCAAATTAAAGGAGCTCAAGGGCGGGGGTCTTTGGAATCTCTGATCTATACTTGGTCAGAAGCCCGTGTGACAACCTGGATGGCAACTGGTATTAACATTGTGGGGGGCAGTCTTGTGGGTCAGAGCCCTTAACATGTGAGATCAGATGCTATGTCTAGGTAGTGTCAGCACTGAGCTGAATTATGGAACACCCTGAACACCATGATCTTGCTCTGTGCCCCCACCCTGTTCTTGCTCTGTGCCCCTCCCTGTTCCTGCTCTGTGCCCCCGCCCTGTTCTTGCTCTGTGCCCCCACCGGATTCCTGCTCTGTGCCCCACCGTGTTCTTGCTCTGTGTCCGGCTGTGTTCTTACAGCTCAGCTTGAGTATCCCCTCTAGGAAGCTTTGCTGACACTGTCTCTTATTTATTGCACAGTTGGATAAGTTGTCCCTTCTTTACACTCCCAGAATCCTCTGTTTCTTCTACTATAGTGCTTAATGTACCACTTTGAAATTGTTGGCTAATGTTTCTGTATCTCCCACTGGGGAGCTCGGACTCTGTCTTCACTTCCCACCTCCCTTGTCTGTAAGTTTCTGCTTCATAATGTGTGCTTGAGAAGTATTTCCATAAAGAAGGGTGAAAGGGAAAGAGAGAGAGAAAGCATTCTTGTGTCCTCAGGTGACTTTCTATGCCCTCCATACATTTCTGACCACAAAGTGTACTGTGGAATTTATTCTCTTCTGGAATAGAGAGGTATGGTTAGAAGTAATGTCTTTGGTGTGTGTGTGTGTGTGTGTGTGTGTGTGCGCGCTAATCTGGAGCTGAATAGCTTTTCACTTCTATGGCTGTTCAATCCCTGGCTGAGATCTATGTGATTAGCTGGCTCTGTTGGTTTCCGCCCTCAGCTCCTGACCCAGGCCCAGCTCTGTGAAGCAGGGACAATGGAGGCAGCTTCCAAAGAGCAGAAGCTAATCCAAATGCAAGCACAGACTGTGGACATAGAAGGTCGGGCAAGCCAGCATGAGATGTTACTGCGATTGGTAATGTGCGAAAGCAGCAGGATTCCTGCTCAGAGTGAGAGAGTCCAGCTCCCTGTAAGGAGAAACCTGATCCTGGGGTCCTGGAAGCCAGTCCAGCCTGAGACAAAAGGAGGGACGTTTGGGGAGGCTCCGGCAAGGACACCCAGCTCCTCTCATCCTGTCATAGCTCTCTCCTCACCACACTGTCACGAGGAAAGAATTAACATTCCCAACGCAGGGATTCATAGCCCTGAGCATTTCCACTTGGCCCTCTCGTCCACTTGCCCTTCTGGCTTCCCTTGAATTGAGAACAGCTCACTCTAATTCTTTTTCATCCGTTCAGAGTAACACTTGAGAGGAGGACGTTTTCCTCTCCCTGATCCACGGGCGCGTGTGCACACGTGTGCCCGTGCGTGTGGGCGGAATGCCTCCCAAACAACCTGCAGGTGGTCCCACTTGCCCAAACGCTCAGCATCTGTGAAGCAGCTAAGGAGAGAAAGATGGGGGAAATGAATGGGAGATTCTGTGGCCGGAGCAGACCACACCCGTGGGGAGGACAGGGAGGCCCAGAGACGGGAAAGGGGTGGCCCGAAGCCACCTAGTGGGTTTGCTGCTCCATTGCCAACCACAGGATTGGGGCCCAAAACTTCAGGCTCTAAGTCAAGGAGACACCTCTCTTTCATTCTCAGAGACAGAATTCATTCTGATCCCTGCAGCTCCTGAGGGCAGGCTCAGGATCCCTTTACCTGGGAAATTATTTATATTGAAATGTATTCCCGCGAGGCCACAGTGAAGCCATCGACACTGGAAGCATCATTTAATTTATTACTACCTGGATTCCCACTGCTGCTGGTGCTGCCCGGGTGATTTTTTAATGCCACATTTCCCATTTCGCTAGACTGCAGGCCTCTGCAGAGGGAAAAGCTTGCAGGCTGGGCCAGGGCCTCACAAGGCCCTCCCCCAGCCTCCGGTCTGGTCTCCCTCTGACCTGCTCAATTGGTGCAAGCTGGATTTCAGAGGGAGACTCCCTGACGCGGAGTGAGCACGACTGGTCCCCCGCCCCGTACTGGAGGCTTTGCAGGGGTGACTTCGATTCACCTCCACAAGCCAGCAAGGTCTGCAGGGGCGAGAAGGCTCTGCCCGGGTAGCCGCTCCCTGGCGTCCTGCCACAAACACGCGGCAGCCCCAGATTCGGTCACCTGTCTGATTCAGAAGTCCCTGCCACATGGTTAAGAGTAGCGGCTGTTCCCTGGGCCCGTCACCTAACCCCTGGGCATCAGCTTGCTCGTCTGTAAACATGGATGTTGTGAGGACAAAATGAATTAATCGAGTAAGGTGCTCAGAGCAGTTCACGGTAAGTGGATGACAGTGCGGCCCCATCAGTGAGCGGAGGGGCGGGGTACGGATGTCCGCCGGGGAGATGTCACAGAAAGCTATGTTGGCCTCCTTCACAGAATGTGCGATGAGGATTGCCTAAGAGAGAAATCACAAGCCCTTCACGTCCAGAGCCCGGAGCAGCAGGTTCCTAGACCCCCAATTTATTTCTCCTTGGCCAAGTCATTCAACCCCTCTGAGCCTCAGTTTTTGCATCTGTCAAATGGGGGTAATGATCGCTGTTCCGTTTCCTGCACAAGATTGAGAGACAGGTGGTGCCACTGGAAGCTGAACCAGTCTGGTTCTTACTATGTGATAAAAGTGTGATGAAGAGGGACCAACGATCCCACTTGGGGGGCTCTGAGTGAACTCTCCAGTCCCTGTGGATGTCTGTCACTGCTCAGAGCCCCCGCTGTCCACAGCACAGACCCCCACCAAGCCCTCCATTGGCCTGAATCAGCCAGTTGCCCAAGGGTCTCTGGGGAGCCTTCCTTGACAGGCGGCCACACACTGAATGAGTCATAACTTAGCCCACAGGTACTCACTTCTATCTGTTTGTGAGAACCACCTAGAGGGTCTAAAAATAGCAACAGTAACAGCCAATCAAAACCAGACCTCTGGGTGGGACCCCCACAGGTTGGTTTCTATCCTAGTTTTAAGTTCTCTGATGATTCTGAGGCACAGTGAGGTTGATACTCCCTAGCACTGTTGTTCCTTTCTCATCTCCCTGAGCTGGAGGCAAGAGTACAACAAAGATTCTTTCCACAGTTGCTGAATGGAGAGGGTCACCATGCATCCCGTGTGTCTGGAGCTGGTTAAAGAGTGGGTCGGGTTAGCTCTTTTTGCGGGAATACATGCTGCAAAACCAGGCCGTTCCGTGGGAAAGTGTTATCGCTGATAATCAAACATCAGGAAGTTGAAAGGGTGTCTGAGCAGAGGCTGAACATCCGGACCTTAGACCCACTGAAGACTTTCCCCTGTTGGGAAGACAGGAATGACTGACACCCATCCACCTGTCTCTCGGGACGTTTGTGACTCCAGAACAAGGATGCACATAGTAAAACATACCACAGCTTATGAGACTTTGGACAAGGATGAATTATTAGACTGGATTAAAGTTGTCCCTTTCCTGCTGGTTTGAGGAGGCATAAAATACTTTCAACATAAAAACAAACAGCTATGAGAGAAAACTTTTGGTTTGGACCAATTTTCACCTAGAAACCGAGTAGGTAAACATCGATGAACCCAGCCTCCTGACGCATTTAAATCCCTGCAGCTCAGCCCATTGCAGAGCAAACTGCACCAACATGAGTGTTTAAACCAACCTCCAGCAGCCAGTCTTCAGTGTGAGTGGGCTCTCTGCCTTAACCGAGCCCAGTCTGAACCAAGATACCAAGATGGTGGATGTGATACATTGGTGATGGGGCAGGTTCTTTCCCAATGTTGGCTTCAGCAGCGAGTCTCCATCAAGAGCCCAGTGTGGAGGAAAAGCAGGTGCAGAGGCTGGGTCAGAGAAACGCCCAGCTCAGAACTCAGAGCAGGGTTGGCTGGGGATGAATGATCGCCCCACAAGGCCCACTCCAACAGAGGGGTCAGGGGACTCTGTCTTGGGCAATACTCATAGCCACCTTCTGTCCCCTCTTCCCTAAACTTAAAGAAGCCACATAAGAGTTACCAATTTGGACCTCCTATCCTTAACTCAGCCCCGCCCAGCTCTGACCTGATGGGGAACTAAAAAAGGCCCCTTAACTCCTTTAGTCTGTTCAGGATGGTTTAAACAACAGAAATACAAGTCTTCATGGTTCTGGAGGCTAGAAGGCCAAGATCAAGGTGTCAGCAGGTTGCTTTCTCAGGAGGCTTCTCTTTGCTCCCACCTGTGGGCAGCTATCATTTCCATGTATCCTCACATGGTCTTCCCTGTGGGTCTGTCTGTGTCCTAATCTCTTCTTCTTAAAAGGATACCAGTCATCTTGGATTAGGACCCACTAAGGACTTCATTTTAACTTCATCACCTCTTTAAAAGCCTTACCTCCAAGTACAATCACATTCTGAGGTACAAGGGGTTACAACTTTAGCCTATGAATTTCGAAAGGACACAATTCACAACTGCCCCGGACACCCTTTTGCTTGAATTTCACTCCATTCCAGTTTGGTTACTCATTTTTTTGTCCTCACCCATGTACTTGGCCTTTGGTCTTGCTCACCAACCTTGCTGAATGCCCTCCCCAATTTCCAAACTGGTTCTGCCCCTATGAATCGTAGGATGGAATCCTACCTTTGCTCTCAACTCCTCTGGCCAGGGTCTCAGACTTAGTCCTCCTTGGTTCCTCTGAAAACGAGTTAAGACATTTTGCCAAGAACCAAGAGCTCAACATGTGTGCTTCCTTTTTTTTTTTTTTAAGATTTTATTTATTTATTTGACAGAGAGAGATCACAGGCAGGCAGAGAGGCAGGCAGAGAGAGTGGGGAAGCAGGCTACTTGCTGAGCAGAGAGCGCGATGTGGGACTCGATCCCAGGACCCTGAGATCATGGCCTGAGCTGAAGGCAGAGGCTTTAACCCACTGAGCCACCCAGGAGCCCCAACATATGTGCTTCTTGCTACAACTTCAATACGCCTCCAGTCTTCCTGCGAAGTGCTAGTGCTTGAATGAAGGAGAACACCTGGAATAAAATAAGTGACCCTTTTGGCTGATTGTCAATGGTGATGGGGGTGGTTTCCTCCAGCTCTTTTTAAACTCTAGAAACTCAGTCCCAGTAAAGTTGAAGAGCAATGCAAAAGTCATGGAGAGCACAAGCATCGCTTCACTACAAATGTTCCTGGATACACGGAGAACCGATTTCTCAAGAGATGTCTGATATACTGACCAACCAAAGGGACAGATGGTGTATTTACAGAATCTAGAGATTCCCTGGGGATATTTGGGATGACATCATGACATATTACACCAGAAAGGGGTAGCAAAGGCCATTATTCCTAGACATGGTGTGCACATGGGATGGTTTTTGGGGGGAGGGGAGGCAGGAAGATGAGTAGGGAGAAAGCAGTCAGTTTATTTGCCAACATTGCAGTCTTGTCCCCAGCAGTGGTCTTAATGTAAGGTAGAAACCTTCCAGCTTGTGATAAACTTGCTTCTTTGGACACAGGATGGGGCCAGGAATACTCCTTCATTCATTTATTTAACAATATGAATTATGTATTACCTTCCCAGACTCATGCTGAAGGCTGGAGACAGAAAGATAAAAAGAACACTGTGTCCTCAAGAGGAAACTTTAAGAGGTTCCCAAGGGAACAGTTGATGCTGAGCAGGCTGGAAAGCCCAGAAACCTCACACGAACACACATATGTGTGTCCAAGGTCAGGGTCCAAGGTCAGAAGTGGTATTGAGCCTTGAGCTTTGAGTCAGGTAGACCCTCCTGGCCAGCATGTCTGCAGGTCAAACATGGCCCAAGCTCCAGGATATGAAGACAGGCTTGATTCCCAAGGAGGCCATTCCCAGGGGGACACCAGAGGTGGTATCAGTCCAACGTCTCCTTGCAAGCTCACATGGCGAGTCCCTGCACCCCACAGGATGTGGTGCCAAATTTTAGAGCCACCTGAGGTCCTGGAGGGCCAAAGCCTGGGACCCAGAGTGGACTCGGGTGGCTTGAGGAAGCACACACCAGGCATTCAAAGTTTAAGCCATCATGCCTGGAAGGAATGTTCCAGCTGCAAGACTGACTTCCCCAAGAGCTGTTCCCATGGAGAGTTGCACCAGCATAATCCAAGCCATGAAATATTTGGGGTGCCTTAAAGTGGAACAATTTTCTAAATACTGTATGTGCTTTGTTTCCAAAGGGAGCATTAAATCAAATCCTTAGTCTGTTGGAGGTGTATCAGGAAGGGTTCTCCAGACACAGGGAACCAACGGTATGGGGAGAGAGAGAAGGAAAGCATGATTTATTTTTAAAAAATTGTCTCACATAGTTTGCGGAGATTGCAAGTCCAAAATCTGCAGGGTAGGCTGGCAGCTAGAGAGTCAGGGAAGAGTCACCATCTATTTCCAAAGTCTGTCTGCTGGCAGAATCCCCTCCTGCCGGGGGAGGCCCATCTTTGATTTATTACAGCCTTTAAGTAAGGGGAGGATGCCTCCCATATTAGGGAGAATAATCTGCTCTACTCCAAGTCCACAGATTTTAATATGAATCTCATCTAACACACAACTGCACCCAAATATCCAGAAGAACATTTGACCTGATATCTGGGTATCTTGACCTATCCAAGTTGACACATAAAATTAACCATCATAAGAGTTCTATGCCCAGTACAAAGGTGGGGGGTGACTTTTGCTTATCAGTAGATACTATCTGAGTGAAGAAGGAATTGATTCTTCCTATCAGCCCCTCAGAGACATAGTTCCGTGAATGTTGAGGTCCCTGGAGAAGGTCTGATAGGCTCGCCCCCGTCAGAACCCAAGGAGACTCAGGACTGCCTGGCCCAGTAGGGTGAGGCCAAAGCCCCGTGTCTGCAGGAGGGTGCCACTGGGCAGAGCAGCCATGAGGGGGTCTCAGGTCCCACTTCCCATGCAGCAGCACAAACGTTTCAGCGAACCCATCTACAAAGAAGAGCTTGAAGCAGAAGTTCTCAGGGCCAAGGAAGTGGGGTGCTGGGGAATGTCTCCCACACACCCAAGGATGGTCTGCAAGCAGCAGCGAGAGCTGGTGAACCCAGGGGGGCCTCACAGGCAGAAGGGGGGGTGCCCTGATGGCAGAAGACCAGAAGGACGCAGGACAGCTTGGCACACACAGTCCAGCAGAGCCAAAGCCCACATGCCTCAGGCCTGACAGCGTCAGCCCCCCGCCCCCCCGAAAACCAGAAACACAGACTTGAAAGAGCAGAGGTCTTCTGCCATTGAGTGGAATGGGAATCCGACATGGAAGCTAAGCTCAGGTAGAAGAAGATAAGGTGGGATTTCTAATAGAAAGAGTCGTGACCGGGGTTCACACCTGCTCCGTGGGCAAAGTCGTGGAAATGTGTCCGGTCCTCCTGGGAAACCCGTGGCACTCTGGCTGGAACAGCCTGGCCGGCTGCATTGTTTGTCAAGATGTCATGAGCTCCAGGCCCTGGAAGCAGCTGCATGGAGAGGAGGGCGGGAGGTGGGGAGCCACTGCACCGGTGTTCTCGTGCCTTCCCCCCTGAGGGAGGAGGTCTCTTGCCTGCGCGGGTTTCCACCCTGGCCACCTGCTGCCAGCCGTTGAGTCCGACATTCTTCTGGAGCAAAGGGGCTCAGGGTCTCCCAGCAGCCAGTGCCCTGGAGCTGTGCTTGCTGTTCCAAGCGAAGCTGCTCAGCTCGGGCCCCATGGGACCAGCAGGGCTGACGCTAGGCCACACTGGCCCTATGCAGTGCAGCTCCTCTCTGATGATTCCTCTCTGCAGCTCTTTCCTATCTTGGGCTCTCGATCTGCCCTTGGCTGGCCCCCGGCTGCCCTCTGACTCTCCCCCACGCCCCTCGCTGCAGGCCAGGCCTCCCCGGACCTCTCTTCCAAGTTCATGCCCGCAGTCCCACCCCTCCCCAACGTGCAGACAGACTCCCGGACACAGCGCCTCCTTGTTATCTCCTCCCATCTGGAGCACAGCTGAGTCCCAACTTCCCCTTCAGGCGTTGCTTCGGGCTGGAAACCCCGGAACAGTCCTGATCCTTTACCCATCTCCAGCCTGCTCCCCACATGTGACCCAGGCCTGTCGGTTCTGCTTACAAAACCTATCCCAGTTCATCCACTTCCCGCCAGCTCCTCAGCCACTGCCTGAATTCAAGCCATCGTAACTCTGGCGGAAGGAAGAAACTTCTGCTTGGTCTCCCTACTTCTAATCCTGTACCTGCCTTCCCTTCCTGCAGCACAGTCAGTGAAATTGTCTCAAAGGGACCTGTGACCACACCACGATCCTGCTGGCCACCCTCTCATGGCTTCCCACGGTGTCCGAATTAACCCATGCTGCAGGAGCTGGCCATTCTGCTCTCCATCTCCTCTGCTCCAGACATCCTGACCCTCTGTCTCTTCCTCGGAAACACCAAGCTCACTCCCTCCTCTGGGCCTGGTGGCTGCTGGCCCCTCCACCTGGAAGGCTCTCCCCCAGATCTCTTGTCACCTTCCCCTCATTGTCACGTCTCAAGGCACATGGTCCCTCATCAGAGAAATCTTCCAGAGCGAGCCCCTTACCTCAAGGGTTCCCCAGAGCAGACACACACTCTGGGGTGCCAAAGATGACAGAGTGAGGTCCAAGAAATGATAGAATTTCCATTCCTATTATTGTTTACTCCATTTTTATTTTGTGTACATTTTACCATGCATTAGTACAGTGCCACATGCATACTATTTGCAAACAATTTTATATGGATATGTCTAAGTGTGTGTGAATATATATGAGATAGCGGTACAATTAAAAAAGTTGAGAACGGCTCCTCTGTGTGACCCTGTATTTAATCGCCCTCTTGTTACCACCAAACAAAACATTTACCTTGTTTTGTTCATTGGCTGGCCCTCTTCCCTAGCATGTAAGCTCCATGCCAGACCCATTTCCCTTGTTCACACAGTGTTACCTGCCTCACCAGGCCTTGTGATAAGTGCAGCACACAAGTATGTGTGCACTAACCTTCACTGATAGATTGAATGTAGCAATAAGCAGAGCCTTCTCCAGGACTTAGTGGAAGGACATCCCATGAATCCCAGTACCTCTCCACACTTCAGATGATGGCAAATAATGTCATCGTGGGATCCCAGCAAGACAGGACTGCCCAGAAAGGCCAGTTTCTGGGCCTTCTCCCTCCTTCCAGACCATTCCCCTGTGTCCACCCTGCTTTCAGGTAACCCTGGTCCTAGGATCAGGAGAAGAGCCCAGGTAGCCATCAACACCTTAGTCTGAACTAGTGAAAGGTGCTACAACTTCCCAGGGGTCTTTGCACATCACAGTCCGTCCTACAGATCAACAGCCAGAAGTTCCACGTTCAGCTCCCCTCCAGACCCTTTGGGACACCTTGTGTGAGCTCCCAACCATCTCCACACTCATGCTCTGAGCGGTGTTTTCTCACAGCGGGCTTGCTTAAATTTGTTCTTTGGAAATTGTTCTAAAATTTAGAGAAAAGTTGCAAGAAGAGCACAAGGAATGTGTATAGGTACTTTCACTGAGATTTACCTCTCGTGCGCATTTCCCCTATTTGCTTTATCATTTGCTCTTTCATACACACACTCACATGCACACACACACATGTGCACACCCATGTGCACACACATACACGCAATTTTTTCTGACTCGTTGGAGAATAAGTTCCACACACCATACTAAACACCTATAGATGTATTTCTTTAGAAGAAAGACTTTCTCCCACAACTAGAATGCAGTTATTAATGTGAGTAAATTCAACACTGAAAATAATTCTTGTGGTTCATCTCCCACCCAGCGCTGTGTTTTTCAGACCCCATTTGGTAGTTCTCCTTCTTCGTGGAAAGGAATCATCTTGAAATCCCAACGTGCATCACAGATGAAAAGGAGGCTTGAAGGAAGACGGGAGGTGGACACCTCCATAAAGAATCACAGCCTTGGGGGCGCCTGGGTGGCTCAGTTGGTTAAGCGACTGCCTTCGGCTCAGGTCATGATCCCGGAGACCCGGGATCAAGTCCCACATCGGGCTCCCTGCTCACCGGGAAGCCTGATTCTCCCCCTCTCACTCCCCTCTGCTTGTGTTCCCCTCTCTGGCTGTGTTTCTCTCTGTCAAATAAATAAAATCTTAAAAAAAAAAAAAAAAAAAAAAAAAGAATCATAGCCTTGGCGGCTCATGGCAACACGAGTTAATTATTTTCCAGTTCTGAAGTCAGAAGTCCAAAAATCAGCCTCTCAGCTGATTAAAGTCAAGGTGTTGGAGGGCCGAGGGCGGTTCCTTTTGGAGACTCGAGGAGAATTCATTTCTTTGCCTCTGGTACTGCTGGGAGCCTCTGCATTCTGTCACTCATGACCCTTCCTTGAATGGCTACAACCTCTGGCTTCCGGGGCACACCTCCTACATCCTCCTTTGACGCCCCCTGCCTCCCTCCCACAAGAACCCTTCTGATTATACTTAGGGCCCATATAATCCAAAATAATCTCCCCATCTCTAGATCCTTAACTTAATCACATCTGCAAACCCCCTTTACCGTGAAGGTAACATTTATAGGTTCTGGGGATTGAGATGTGGATATTTTTTGGAGGGCCATCATTCAGCCTACCACAGGCCCCATATGAGCAGATTGTAGACTGCACAAAGGCACCAAAAATACAGCCTGCGGCTTATTTGCCAAACCCTGTATCTTTGCACAAAGACCCTGTCCGAGGCCTGGCATGTGCCCTGGGGGAGACATCTGCCCAAAAGGGGGCTACCTTTAATAATTTACACAAAGGTCTCATGGAGGCCAGCTGGTGGCCAACCCTGTTAGCTCCCCTTTCCCTCTTTCCTAGGTCCCCAGAGTCTCCTGAGAAAGCTTTAAAGTTCTGGATCTGTTTAAAGCCCCAGGACCCCATTACTGAGATGGCTTCTGGCTATGCTATGCCACACATTGATACCACATTGAAATGGGCCCCAGGGCAGCTGAAGAACAGCTGTCCACCTATAGGCTGTGACCCAAAGGCAAAGGGAGCCCCTGCAAGGCAATCCAGCCCTTCACTAATGGGGAGCCCCAAAGATTCACGAACTCAGACGCTCCCATGACTTCTGGTCCTGTGCTCATGCTCTCAGCTCCATGGTTTCCCAAAGCTAAGCTCTTAGCAGACATTATCCACTTACCCCACTGTGGACCCAAGGTTCCATCATGACTCTTTCTGCTGAGCTAGTCTGAGACAAGCCAAGGGTCCCCAGGGGCCCTGAAATGGGTCTAGGAAAAGCCTCCCTTTGTCACGTGCCACCCCATCCTGAGGTCCCCACACAGACCCAAGTACACATATGTTGGTTCTGTGGTGCACTGGGGACACCTCAGGTCCTGTGGGACATCTGATAACCTCAGGCTTATTCACACTGGGGGACCTGTGTGAGAGGAAGGTGCAGCCTAGCACTCAGAGGATGTCCACTCACTGCCA